>JAMKCH010011145.1:0-88234 GCA_023653785.1 Ophioderma brevispina | reverse complement strand
AAGGGGGCTGCATGGGAAACCATCTAATCTGCTAGGACTAAGACTATAGGTTGCTTCATGTAGTGGGACATTTAGAGTCCTAGTTTACTCAGCATTATGGTGATAAACCCATTTCATAAATCAATTTCAAATTGTGCCTCCAAAAATATTTACGTGAATGAATGATGTCAAATCAAGCAACTGCACATAACAGATTACCGGTAACAAACAAAACCGAATATAAAAGGTTGTGAGTTCAACCTATTCCATACTCAATTTCAAATTTCTCTGTTTCCCATATCTTCATATTCAGTGAGGTTACGGAAATACGAAAAGGTCAAAAAAATGACTCAAGCGGATCATTAGTGCCTATGTGATGATCCATGTTTAATGACTACGGTCAGTATTTACGGCAATGCGCACAGTTTGCGATGGTTCGATCCTGTGCAGCGTTCACCACCCCATTCTCAGATATTCTATTGCAGGTAATTAATATAATCTCAGACATAGGGGAAAGAGCACTCTGTAAGGACTAGTGTAATGTTAATTAAAGGCAATGTGCCATGGTTCTCTATGAATATAGACTAAGTCATTGTAGCATTTATCTTGAAATTTTCAATGAAATGGGGGGGGGGGGAATGTATGAGACTGGGGGAACCGTGTTAGATATATGGGTGGTGGATGGGGGGTACTGTAACAAATTTTATGGGTAAAGTCACAATTGCCCAACAGGTAATTCAGGCGCCTTTCTTGTTGTATAATCCAGCCATGATGCTACTGCTAGTCAACTCAAATCAAAGGTCACCCGAAATGAACGATAAAATAACGACCAAAATGTCGGATGCCTTTTTGCAACCACCATGAAATTAATCATTGAAAGCAGTAAGTAGTAACACTACCCCAACCTGCAGTCCATACTATTAAGTATGGTGACCAGTATATTCAGACAGTTATTATGGGCCTGTTCTTGCATACTATGGCTACTACGGGCGTTTTGTAATTGGTAATTGGTCAAGGCGAATAATTTTTCCAACTTCATGATTATGGATTTCTAAAGTAACCAAATTAGCTTTTTTTCCATAGGGCTGAAACACTTAATTATTGTTAAATATTTGACCGCCATTTTGCCCATTTACTACACTATATATTGCATCAGAGGAATGACGTACTGAACCTGAACCTGTTGCTTATGGGAACGACACCCTTGCAAGACACTTCATTAAGTCGTCAATCTCGCACTATGCACACATACCTCGATCCGGTGTTGTTTTTTTTTTTTTTTTGTTTGTGACGTCTTTGCTCACAAGGGATTGTTACTGAGTTATGAAAGCGGTTTTGAATTTCTTCAAAGAACCATGCTTCTTGACAACTTCCAGCAAAAGTTGCCTTGAATGTATTCATCAAACATACTGATTATACCTTAACGCAATACAGACCAAAAAGCCCCATAAAAGATCTAAATTTCGGGGAAAATTAAAAATTTTGCAAAAGATGAGCATGTACCCCAACCGTGTCTACAGGAATAAATTTTTGGAAGGAACCACAATCTTTTTATAAGGATCTGTGTAGAGTAACCAATTATGTATCATTTATTTGTGCCCAATGTATACGCCTCTCAGAATCCACAAATAATAAATCCTCACAAAAAGTTCGTTTTGTTAGGAATTCCAATGGAGCCAGTCTAATGTCTATCCCATCAATTGATCAATATACAGCACGCAGGCTGCTAGCATTGAGTGCATTTATAATTAAGTCATTCGCTCGCAAAACCACTATTAATATTAGTTACATTCAATAAAGCAATTTGCTGCTCAGTATTCTTACCATTTAAAACACCAAAACAAGATGAGGTGTGTTCTTCTGTTGAAAGAAGCCTTTTTTAAAAAGATTTTAGGGATTTTCGATTGGTTGCTGTAATTTTCCTAATTTAACAACAGCATTATGTTGAGGTATAGGATATGAATTTGAGAAATTTACTCAAGTATATAGAGAAATAAAACCCTTTTTTGGAAGTCACTTAATTTTACTCCTTTTTTTCTTTTGGCATGGTCAACAGCTGGGCAAATTCTGATTATTTTGGGCACAAAAAACTCCCTAAGCAAAAGATAATGTAAATTTCAGTGGACTAAAACTATCACTGTTTGTGTTTCAAACCTAACCTCCCGGAGGAAGGGAAGGGGGTAAAGGGGATAGAAGTAAAAGAAGATTGGATATTCTTGGGTAGGTAGGATTGAAGCAGGGGCTCTGGTACCCATCACCAACGGACTGGCCCAAGCTATGACGGTGTGTCGTGGCAAGTAAATATTCACGTATTGAAAGTGGGTCCTGCTAGGGGGTTAATTTTGTTTAACGAATTGGTCCCGTTAGGGCGTATTGTTCACCGAAAACTGGTATATTTTAACTAAATATGGTTACAGTTAGGTGGCATATTTCACTGAAAAATTGGTCGTAGGGGTCACTGTAGAAACCCCTGGACAAGCATGGGACCAACAAAAACTTTGCCCCCCCCCCCCCCCCGGGCCTGGCCGCCATTTTGTTGCATTGTGTATTCATACGATGGAAGTGAAATGCATCTATTTGGACGTAGGACATTTTTCCGCCTCAGTCAGTGAGTTTTGGGCGTATTGGGGTTAAACGGTAGTTTAAAGGGGCATTTTCGTGATCCCACAGTCTCGTCCCCCCGACTAGTAAACAGTCAAAATTCTTGATACTTAAAGTTTCTAAGTGTAAAAAACGTTTCATTTATTTTAGATTTTTTGGCACTTAAAATCCCCATATTTTAAACTGATTTAGCCAAAAATGGCCGTTTTCGGGGGACAAAATTTGACTTGCTAATTTCCTGTGAGAGTGTCTGAACATGAAAATACCCTAGTATGACTAATTCTTATGCTAATGAGTTGTGACAGGGGTACACATTTTGTAATATTCAAACATTAAATGGGATCAATCTATTTCTTTATTTTGTAACAGGGTTTTTAGAAAGTCGGCGGTCAGTGTTGGTGACAATTGATTTGGGAAAAAATGCTATTTGCGCCCAATTTGTGATTGAAAAGCCATACCCTCAATGTATGAGCTTATGTGATGCTTCTTGGTCTTTTTGGTCAGTATTTCAATAGCTAAATGTGATATCAAAATGACTAAGGTTGAATGTATGAAAACATTAATAAAGTAGTATTATTTACCATACCCTAACATTTCGGAGGGCGTGAAAAAAATATAAAGGCCTGCGGCAAAAAAAATAAGTCCTTTCAAAACTGTGAGGTTTAAGGCTAAACATATAAACTTGTTCTAGCCAAGACCTCCCTATAGTGCAAGTTTAATTTGTTGAGCCTGAGAGTCCCAGTAGTTTTGAAGAGGACTTATTTTTTGCGACCTGATTTTTGCTAAAATATGAGGACTTCGGGCAGAACTAATGGCCTTTACAGTGCTATGGAAAATTTTCACGTTAATAATTTATGCAATTTTTATTTCAGGTTCAGTTTCTACACAAAATTTCACCTAGAAATGGTATTTTAAGTAGGATCTCTTTCCCTTTAAGTTTCCACAATTCTGTCCACCAAACGTAGCTTGAACGCATTCGTATTCCTTCACTCCGGGAGATAGCTAGAAAAAGATAGTGGGTATTAGGGTGGGTTAATGAAAAAAGGGACCCATGCTATTATCAAATGTATCACTAATCAGTAGAGTTTGCCTCAAATATTTAATTAAAAAAAATTAGATTTGAGTCTTTTGATAACCCGTTCAAAAAATTGTTCAGAATCACACGAGTGATTTATTTTGTGAGCATTTTAATAATAAAAAGTCCGACAATGCTATAAAAATTGCTTTCTCTGATAAGGAACAAGTCCACAGCGCTTGGAAGCTGCGGGTTACAGTATTCCTAATCTCGACAGTCATGCAGTTCCACTAGGTTCCCGACCACCATGAGCCTTTTAAATTTTGATTTTCTTAATTCTGGATGGAATCTTATTATTTGGCTTTGCTTGTAAGAAAAAAAATATTTTTGAATTTTGTTTGTAATTTGTATTGTTTTCGTTGAAAAATGGCGCGTGCCATCTCATCAGTTTTAAAGCTTGTCCCTATTGATTTTTTTTCTTAATTTTGTTTTTTGTGGAAAAACATGGGGTGGGGCCATCACACGTTGTAAACCTTGTCCAAAAAGGCCTCCTTAAACATAGCCCCTCCCCGAAGTAACAACAAACATGCTACCGCTTTGGTGGAAACTACAAACAAGCATAGCATGTCCAAGAAGGTGGCTCTTATATTTGAAGATACTATGCAAGAATTTAACCCTCTTTTAGAGTGCATGGACTGTCATTGCAGGGAAAAAATATCCACTTGACACTCGGGGTCCACTTTCTCCACTGAATATGGTTAAAACATGGCTAGCCGGCCTGACATCACGATTAACACGTGTAAAGCTAACATTGTGATAAAATCCTGAATGTGAAGTTAGGTTACTCCAAATAACTCGCTGAAAACACCTTGTCAATATTAAATGTTAATGTTACATAATTCAATAAAACACCACACACAGACATCTTACTTCGCCTTCTAATAACAGAAACCAGTTTTGCATTCATAACAAATTACTCTTATGCATTTGCACTATTTACAGGTGGATGTTAAGGCCATTGTAAATGCGATGAAATTTTTGGGCAATTAGCTCATTTTTCAAGGAAAAGTTTTTAAATTGTGCATTGAACTTTATTTAATCAAATCTTTTTAAATTTTTTTTGGGACCACTGGTCAGCACTTGACTTTAGATGTTTAGTTACCATCATTCAGGGGAGGACATTATTATCCACCACAAAGGGGGTGCGGAGGGGGAGAGTGCATGACCTGGGGTCTGATGGGTTGGTACATTCTGACCCCCACTTCTTGACCCCACTGCTTGAATTATAAAATCACAAACAAATCTATCGATATTAAAAATGTTTCTTAACCTTGATCGCTGTCAAAAAAGGAATTCTAAAAACAAACTGTGATCAACTCGTACTTGCCCCAGCGAGCTAAGTGTTTAGTCTTTTATAGGCCAGTCGTTTAATTGTAATGCGCCGTGCCCGTGTTTGTGGGTGTTGTGGTATTTTTACAATTAAAAAAAATGGACTTATAGGCGCTACATAAATAGATTTTATAAAGGAAAAGTCAATAAATTTCACGCTGACTTGAAAAAAGCTCACGACGTTGACTCAACTTTGTGTTTTATTTTACGAGTATTTTCAAATAGTCGCTTTTTATTTGGTGGTGTGCACCCGTACAGTAAGTATGCGTTTTTTGCACAAGGCTCATTATGAATGTAAGTATACAAGGCTGGAAGAAAATTACAAATACATAGTCCATCAAGTTTAGGCCTGCATGCATTTTAGTTACTTTCAACCCGCGGTAAAATCAAAATGGAAGCACATCCGGGAAAGTGAGACCTTGGTGAGACACACGAGGTCAAAGCTGGACTCATCTACTTTTTAATCAGGGGTTTCTTGTTAGATTTAAGTGAGAGGATCGCATCGCAAGAGGAAATTCAAAACAACATATCGCGACCGAAACTACGCGAACGCATTTAACTTGAGTTGAGTGGGTTGGGCCACGAAAGCGGTCACGCGCGGCCGACGAGATAAACTACATATTTTAATTTCTTTAAACATTTTTCAATATAAAGAAAAAAGTATCAACTTTTAACACATCCACTTTTTTTTTTCATGTATATAAGATTTCACCCATAAAATAGTGGCTCAGGTTTCCGGTCCCATTCACAAATTTTGCAAAAGGGGGATTATGGCGTAACGACATGCCTAATAATCGGTGCAATTTATTAATTTAACATGTAATAAGAATAGTTCCCCCAAATAGTCAATTAAACCGTATCAGGTGGGGTCAAAAGTGGGTGTAGTCAAAGTGGGGTCAGTAAAATGTACCAACCCGGTATGAAATTGTGAAAAACCACAACTTTAGTATGAGGGACTTCTCTGGAGTCTCCTCTGGGCCTTTTACCTCTGACCCCACCGGAATACTCCGCATTGACCCCTGTCGGGGCCACTAGTGAGTCCCCTGGAAAACGTTTCCATTGTGGTTAATGAATCATCTCCAGAATCGCACACCGGGTACAGGATCCTGGCACACGCAGTCCCCCACTCAAAGTTCCTGCGTACACCACTGTTAGTTCACTGGGTTACTTAATCTACCATACATCAACGAACCAACCAAATGTTGTTGGCTAAATTGCGAGATATGCCATTACACAAACCAAAAGAAGCTTGATTTTCATGCAAACAACCATCTCAGTATTTCAAACAATCAATTCAATATTGCACTAGTAAATTTCAAATTGATTCAATTATTTAGAAATCTGCTCAGCTTGTTATATCAAACAACATGCCAGCTTAATTACATAAGCCAGGCTTCATTCATACACACAGCCTGTGGCAATACACACTACCCACAATTCATGAAAAATATGGACGCTAAATTTTTGGACTAAAAATACACAACTAAAAATTTGAATGAAGTCCACGTTTTAATTAGAATACTGCTAAAATTTTGACAATTTTACCGGGGTTTGCAAGGGAGGGTACATGTAACACATTGCAATTTTCAAATGTGTTGCTGGTGGTTTTCTTGCATCCATTTTTACTGCACAGTGCATGTGCAGTGAAGTACAAATGGATTGTTACATATTTTTTAATTCAAAATCTAGTGCCCTATTTTTCTAGTATCAGGAGCAATGCTAACCCTTTGATTAAATACTAATACAAACTTTTTTGCTTACATTATTCATTCTTGAAGTCAGTTATAGCCCACACACATAAAGATTAAAGCATTCAATTAAATTGATATTCTGTCCTACTTGACGGCACACTGTAAACAAACACATCATTGGCTGATGATGTTTAATTCACGACAGCAGATAGTCAGAGCGTAAAGAATGAAATTCATAGAAAACTGAAATTTTGATAAGCCTCTTCACGTTCATCAAATTGGGTTGACGTATTCAGGAAATTAATAGCATGGTGTGACACATGGAGGATGCTTGGTGTTTTCTTAATTGTGAGAGTAAGAGAGAGACCCCTTTGCTGGTGCCAGTGATTTATGGCTGAGTTAATGCATGTGTCACTTCTGACTATTATTAACCCTACCTTAACAAGGGAAGGCTTAGGTAGAGGAATGACATAAAAAAGAAGGGGTGAAAATTGTTAAGTGGTTGGCATGGCGAGAGCACATGAGGGACATGAGGGGTAGTTTTTCCAATTACTTAAAGGCACAACAAGAGATTTCAAGTCATCCATATTTTCTGTGATATGTAGTGATTTCATATAGATTAGACACTCAATAGATTCCCTGACTTTTATTTGGTTTCAGAAATAACTTAAAATGAAAACAAAAGGTGATTTGTATATGCTTATATTTCAATAGAAAACGGTCTGAATTTCGTATTTGCTCCTATACGAAATTAGAAATTTCACAATTTTTGTACTAAAGAAACAGTTCTCAGCTTAATCATTACAGATGGGGATATTTTTTATATAAAGCTTTGCACCAGTGCCAAAATCAGAATTTTCACATTTTTTCGGGACACCTGTTATTTGAAATCTCACGTTGCACCTTTAAGTCAAGTAATTCCTTGGTGGGGGAAACAAAGGAGATGGAAGAGAGAACGAGGACGACGATTTTAAGGTGCAGTGCTAGATGGTGGCAGCAGATTGTATATACAAGGCAGGAATACAACAAGAAAATTTAAATAGCCATATGGACATGATGAAGAGTTATTACATTTCCTCTGTAAACATCTAGGAGATAAAACAGAACCCCCCCCCCCCCCCTTGGCACTACCTGCCAGCATCTTAGAACTACTCTGATTGGATACTGGCAGGTAATATCAAGCAATGGCCAAATCAGAGATACTTTAAGAAAGGTGGTATGGTTTACACAGATTTTTAAGCACTATTTTGATTGGTTACTCAGAGGACTATCTCATGTTGTGTCCTGTAAATAGCCAATCAGATAGATTGTATCATAGGTGATAGTGCCTAGGAGGTTAACTGACAGCCCGAAGATAAACACATGGAGAATGGTGGACAAAATTACTCAATTGTAAAATTGTTTATGGTGCATTAATCACACCATTTAAAATTAAAGTTAATGACTCTCCATCATATTTCTCTTCTATCTAATATAGTTGTGCCCCTTTTCTGAACACTAACCGCTAATGTTTATTTAAGCGACCTAAGACTGCGATTTGATAGTGATTCACTCCAAATGGCAAACAGTAATCTTCCTCCACTCCCGGTCCCTAAAACATGCATGGCACTCGGTATTTCATTTCTCCATATGATAATTGAATTAAGGTCTTTAAGAATTCATAACGGTAGACATAAAATCCCCCTACAAATGTTGACACAAGCCACCAAACCTACATCTGATGGTCGCGCCGGCATTTCCTCTGCAGACATGAGACAACCACATTTTCTTAAAACATTCGTGCACACACACAACTCGCGCAATTAATCAATTCGGGATCAGGTCCTAAGTAGTATGCGACTTCGGGCCACTCACTTTGAATATTGATGTTCATTTTTCTGCCAAGAGAAATGTCACGATTACGTCCAGTTGCTCTTCTGCATACACAATGTCAAACAGGTGCCGATGATGACATCATGCCCGACACAAATTCTAACATCAGAATCAGTGTGCAGAATTGAAATGTTCTTGACTGGGTGTACAATGTAAAAGAGGAACAGTTTTTATTGTACCACGAGGGAGGATTGATAATGCTTTCACCCTGAATTCAAAGCATGCACAATAGGTCACTCTTGCCAGTCCTTTTTCTTTCCTCCAGAGTCAACATCGCTTTTTTCCAAAATTTCTTTTGAGTCTGACATACCATTAGTGTGAGCAGTAATTTTGCATAATAACCCATGTTATGTTCAAATAATTTCTATAACTGTAAATCTAACAGAAATATTTTATTTGGAACTTTGTTCTTGTAATGAGGCCAGCTCTTTTTGCTTGGACTCGGTACCGTATTAAAGGTGCATTTCGTGATTCCAGCACCACCTGCTTTATTCATGGTTGACTAGATATCCTTAAGAAAAGCTTATTCACAAAATTGAGTTGATCCCGATCTTGCGGTTTTGTGTTATGGGCAAATGTTTGTTTCCCACGGTCCCATAGGCCACTGTGTTGTAATTTCTGTTCGTTTACGGACAGGAAATACAAAATTGCGATTTTTCTTACAGATACGACCGAATTTGCACGTAAGATTTGATACATATGGATTACTAAGGCTAACAGTTCTGATGATATAAAAATCTCATCTTCTTTTAGGTAGTCGGGGGGGGGGGGGGGGGGGGGGGGGGGGGGGGGGGACGAGGTTGTGGATCACGAAATGCCCCTTTAACTCCTGTCAACCTAGTCCAATGGGTTTTCAATATGGCCCCTTCCGGAAATGTGGTGGCTTGTTGCACTATGAATACTGATTAAGTTCAAAGTTCATGTATACAATATGTATTGGTTCAATCTACGAAAACATTTTGATGTGCAATAATAGAGCTCAAGTCAAAGGGCCATG
Source organism: Ophioderma brevispina (assembly GCA_023653785.1). Classification (NCBI taxonomy): domain Eukaryota; kingdom Metazoa; phylum Echinodermata; class Ophiuroidea; order Amphilepidida; family Ophiodermatidae; genus Ophioderma; species Ophioderma brevispina. The sequence continues at coordinate 78,690 of JAMKCH010011145.1, read as the reverse complement.
GTCCGATCGCAAATAGCCCAGAACCCCAGATTTTACTGAAGGGGTCAAAATTTTGGTATCCAAAGAAATGCTATCGTTCTCATTTACCCTGTGAAATCTTGGGCTAAAGGATGTTTGGTTTGGATCTTATAAGCAAAAATATGACCCATTTTGGTTGATCAATGTTAATTTTACACAGTACTCTATGGGGTTTACAAAATCACATTTTTAGCTCTCACATCAAAATGGGTTGAAATATCGGTGTAAAACTTTACAGATGGGGTGTGGAGATGAAGGCCATTATATCGAGATGAAAACCAATAAATATATTAAATTTGGGTCACCCCCCCTCTAGAAGGTGCAAAATGAGATTTCATATATCAGCATATATCAGATACAAACCTCCTTCTCTTGAAGATATAAGAGTACTTCAATGCATTTATATTCAATATTCTTACTCCTAATACATGTAACTTGATCAGATGTTTGCTCCGGGTGGAAAAATCTGACCTTCCAGTGCTAATTCTTTCTAACTCTTGAATACCAATGTGAAGTATTTAAATTGATTTAAGGTATCAAAATATCCCTTGAACTTTGCAAAATAGCTATGATAACACATATCAATGTCTCAAATTACGTTCTTCGACTTGTGTTCCATTACATTTCGGCAAACACTCCAGAGATCAAAATTAAACATTGAACCTTCTTTACTTTTCGTTCTAACCAGGAATCTGATATGAGGGAAAATTTTGAACTTTTTATCCCTCCCACCACCCCAAACTTAGCTACATTTGTAACTGAATATCCAAGATCAAATTGGCATTCAATTTTTTGCCATACAATAAGGCCAAATCCATTTTTAAATCTTGTCAACTAAACATCCCCTAAGCTTTAATGCCATCAAAATCCCCTCAGCAGATGCTGCGCAATCGATAGTTTTTATGCTCGTCAAAAATTGTTGTGCATGGCTGCGAGCGAGCTAGTCGAGCTTCCATGCTACTGCACCTTTCCGATCCCTCGTTACAAAGTATCGTTATGTTTACAAGGTGTTCCAGGCATGCGGGTCAGCTGGCTGTAGCGCACACACTCCGATTACAGTAATTTAATACAATCTTGGTAAAAAGCTCGGACGAGAATGTGACGGCTCACCCGACATAATGGCTAATGGAGAAAATGTAGGTCTACTGGCGATATATATATAGGCTAAAGGCATGGTGAAGAAGTGAACATGATTTGTAACATTCAAAAGGTTGACGGTATATTGGCGCTTCTTGACATAGTTTTGGCTCGTGTGTCTCAGGGAAGCTGCCCAATTTCTGTTCAAGGTGCTTGTTCCGATTTATGTGTATTGTGTTCTCTACTTGATATGGGAGCCTGGCACTTGCACATACACCCCATCAAGTACCGTGGGAAACAAAGTTGCGGTTTTGATTGTAGATACAATAATGCATGTTGCAAAGCCCTATTCAATACTGTGCTAATATTGATGGTTAACCACTAAAACAGTGTTTTTTTTGTTTATATCTTGGGAATGAATGGATTTGAGGCTCAAATTTCAGGACGACAATGAGAAAAATACGGCCCTTCATCTGATATCAAAATTGATACTACTTCCGGGTAAATCAGGGGGGTCCCAAAGACGATCAGAACACACACCTTTAAGAGCTGTATACATAGTTCTAACAACAGCAAAATCTTCAAATTATGTTGTAAAGTACAATGGTATTTTTTGTCAGTCTTATGTATATTGTTGACTTAGGATTCAAAACGTGAATAGTTATTCAGATCTTTTGTCTCTTCTGGGAGATAATTTTAAATTGATATGATTCATAGAGGAACATTTTAGCTTTTGAGAAAATTCAGTTTAATCATGACAGTTAGGATACAGCGATTGCCAACTTTCCCCTTCCCCATAATACACTGCAAATGTTGCTTGTTTCCTGGTTGAGTTTCAATTCCTAAAAATTATGAGAAGAACTCTTGCAAAGTGGTCAAGAGTTTCTCTTGCACATGTTCAAAGGTCACCAGGAAATCAATGTGAATGGGAACTCCGCAACATGGTGCAAATCCTTACTGAGGTTCTGCACCAAATGATTTTCAGAGGGAAGTTTTGTTGCACATGTGGTGCAGTTGGAACAGCACTCACCTCAGCATTAAGTTGTGGGTTTGAGCCCCACTGTCACCTAGGTGTTGTGCACTTGGGCAAGGCACTTAACCTTGCTTGTTGTGGGGAGGAGTGGCAACCCTCCCACAACAACATTATATGCTGGAATCTCGCCCAAATGCCAGAGACAAAGAGATGGCACTCCTGGCTGCCTGCAAACACACATCATTTGTTGCAGCGAAAAAGCAAGTGTACATGCATGTAGAACTGCCCTCGCATGAGCTATGCATGCTAAATCTACATGAAAATTATGAAACTTGGATGTACAGTGGAGGAATCTAACCACCGCATGAAATTTTTCTCTGCCTACCACTGTGATAATACATTTGCTCTGTTAGGAGAGTGGTTATGACTTGTGTGAAAAGAGGGAAAAACTTGAAATATTTCTCATAGTGCTAAATGTTTTTTATCTTATTTTTTTTATTTCATCTTTGCATGTATGACTTCAAAATAATGAAACACTGATGAAGAAGCATGACATACTCTAAGATTGTCTGTAATTTTACTTTAAAAGGCTAGACTAACTTGTTTAGACAACAAATTTTAAGCCATCCAATAGAGAAAGAAAATTGATAAAACTATTAACTTCCTTTAATACAATTAATTTTCCAAGAAAAAAATAATCACATTTACTGGTAGTTGCAAAGAGAAGCTGCTCACAGACACGCACACCAAACTGCAGCTAAATGGCAAAATGTGTACCCTGGTGGCGTACAAATAAAAGCTAGGGGTATATTGAGTCCATCCCACAATGCAACAGTTTTGGTAAATTTCACATCAGTAGAGTCATGATCCCACAAAAATTCCATTCTTAACACATAAAATCCTTGACTTTTACACTAATTTTAGCCTTCAAAGTGCTAGTACAAGGGAATTTTTAACATGATCATGAAATATTGTGTGATTCTGAAACTTCGTGAACACTTTATCCCTAAGTACTGCCATGTGTTCAGTACAGTACATTATAAGCATATTGCAATGCAAATGGATATATGTTTTTAAAAAAAAACACCCTCTGGTGTATTGTGTGAAGCAAGGAACCTTGATTCCTGTGATGTCTTTTTAATCTGCATTTTGTGCAAGTTCCATGACCTCTATTAAGACAAAATGAAAGCAATACAAGTGCATTTGAAGGCTGATTGTTAAGTAATTGTGTCTTGCTGTAGAGTATCAATACAAATCTATCAAACCAATTTATGGTCGCCATAGCAACAAAGGTGAATGAAGAATCAGTATAATGTACAATGGGGAAAAGAAGTCCTTCTGTGATTAAATTGTTTAACAAAAACATGACTATATTTAGGCTGCAGACATATTGACTGTCTGATACAAGTTTGGATGTATTTTTATGAAGGTGATCATCTGTCTGTATAGAGAATTTGATTTCAAGCTTCATAGCATTCCACGATACGGTTCTCTGTTGTTTCACACCGGTTTTCACACAATTGCCTCATAAGATATGAACAATTTCTAGCTGGCAACATATTTCATATTGGGGAATTGTTTCAGGAAAATCAAAAATTGCTGTGACTCAACCAGTTGGAACCTTGACTCCAAAAATATGAAGTAGGAAATGCTACGAATGAGGAAATAAGCGGCCCTCAAGCAAAGCTCACAAAGACCATTGTGGGACCCATGACTTCTTTCACCTTGCAAACAATCTCATGACAGTGCAACACCAATATATAACTACTGACATAGAGTGTGCCATTTTTAAATTCATGCCTCAATGAGAAAAATCTAAACAACTGCTTCTGTTCCGAAATTCATTTTTGAAGCTAGAATGAGCAGAGAAATTTCTTGGAAATACAGCCAAATCCGCTTAAAGTCCCCAAAAGATTTATGTAGAACATGATGGTCTTCATTGCAACAGTGGACTCCCACGGAGTATTTCACTGTCGTTGCATCTATCTGCCGGCTGCCCCACACCTGTCACTGAAGTGCATTACCTAATCTACACTTGCTCACTTTACAATTTGATGGGGATAACATCTTGCCATGTGGAATAAAAAAATGGCAAATGGCCAATTTGAAATTTGGCTTATTTTGAGATGCTCTATGTAAACTTGTTTGCACTTCTAGTTTGGACAATCAACAGAATTACTTGAGTCTGAAGTCTGTTATCCTCAGGGCTAGAATTTCGGCGAGAATCCGGGAATCGATTCTTGCAAAGATTCCCTTGAACTGATTTGCGTGAATAGTTGATTCTCGTCAACTTTAGAACTTAACATAGTAGCGAATTAGTTGATTCCCGCAAAATTGTTTTGGGGCACAAGATGATTCTAGCACAAAGTGACGCGAACTTCTACCCATGATCCTGAATTTATTTGACATGACCCTAGGATCACTTGAGTCAGTTCACATTAGGATGAAGGCAGAGGAAGATTCCAAGAGGTCAATAGGTAACATTAAGAACCAGGTGTGTGATGTTATCGCCTCAACTTGCAGTACAACTTTTGGGTAAATATATTTCAAATGGTTATTTAGTGTGTGATCTGTGTCAGTAATTTGACCTTGCTGGGCAAGTGCCAAAATGACCCCTGGTGCACCAATTTCACATCTTTTGAAATGTGATGCTGGAGAAAGCTGCTTGGAACATCAAGGAGAGATCACATCACTAATGAATCTGTCAAATCCACAAATGGGAAGCAGCAATCACTATACACCAAGATTGATTAACTGAAGCTAGAATATTATGGCCATGTTGCAGAGGAATAGGAGACAACCTTAAGAAGATCATCATCCAGGGCTGTCTTGAAGGATCACACAGCAGAGGAAGACCTAAACTAAGATGGAGCGATGGGCTAAAGGAGATCACTGGCCATGCAACCTCTTAATGCACTCCATCGGATTGCACAAGACAAGTCATTGCAAAAGTCTCATCTCATGGGTCACAACGGGTCACACATGACCTATGGGACGAAGACGATGACTTGGAACCTCTGCAAATTTGGTTTGAACCCATAACATGTTTATCTCATGCACATGGACAGCTGAATGACTGTTTTGAAGAGGAACATACTCCTTATTCGATTATGCTGATGAGGACTCAAGATATTTTAGAGAAGATGTGGGGTACAACTACAACTTTTTCCTTCTTAAAGAGACATGAGGAGATTTCCAGAAAGAAGCACCCCCAATTTTTCTCAACCTAGGTTTTTTACATATTTGGAATGCTTACCAATGTATTAGATCACACCTGAAGTGAATAAGCCGAATACGCCGTCTTTATGTAATAAGATGATGATTTAGTAGTTTCTGTCGTGCACGACAGAAAGTCAAAGCATGGTTTTCTATGGGGAACGATTACGATAGCTAGCAAGTTCAAAACAAGGTTTGCGGTTTTTCTTTTGCACCTGTTTGTCCAATAAACCTTCTAAACGTTCTCGGTAGGTGGTCTACAACCGATCCAGTGAAATTTGAGAGAAATTCATATCCTAAAAAAATCTCCTCCTGTCACTTTAAGTGTTTGCTCACTTTCTAGTCACATGTACTCATTTCTCTACAATTTACACTAATAAAGAGGATAAGAGATATACACCTTTTTAAAATTCATTATTTGCAACATTTTTCCTACCTTTTACACCCACAAACCCCATCATACACTGGCAGTCTGGCCATGAGAAAAATCTCAAAATATGAAGCTAACATCCAAGTTCAAATTCACTGTTTTGTATGCCTGTGTGAAATTGGATTTTTCTTTTATTTGGAACATGTTCACAACTGAGTTTAGTTGCACTTTGTGTTTACGAATGTCTCGATCTTTGTAAGGCTCAATGCATCCCCAGAGATTATGCATTGATTCCAGCTTAGACCATGGCTTTACAAGGTGTTTAAATGTGGAGTCAGCTGAGACATGAAATCTTTACCTGTTCACATGATTAAAGGGAAAATACTTTGGTGCTGCGCAGTAGAAGAATGGGGGAGGGGGAGGTGGGAAAAGAAAGGAGAAGAGAGAAAAGGGAAGAAGAAATTGGTGGCAAGGGTATGGAAGATATGAAGAGGAAGCAAGGGAAGAGAACTTGAGGAAGCAAGGGAAGAAAGGAGGAAGATGAGAAAAGAAAGGAGGAAGGAGAGAAATGAAGGAGAAATTAATGTGAGAAAGAAAGGAAAAGGAGAAAAGAAAAGGTATGAAAAAGAAAGAAAAGGCAGGAAAAGAAAGGATGGGATACAGTCACAGAGACAGAGAAGAAGGTAGAGGAAAAGGGGGAAGGTAGAGATAAGGAGGGAAGAAAAGGTAATAAAAGAAAAGAGGGGGAATGTAGGGGAAAGAAAGACAATAATGGTAGAATAGATTGGGTATAGGTGGGGTAGGGAACAGGGGGGAGGAAATGTAGATGTCAAGAAGGGTAAGAAAGATAAGAGGAAAGCAGGGTAGAGGGAGGAGGAGGAGGAAGGAGCAGGGCCTGGATTTGTTTAAGGTACAGGTTGGTGTGCAGCCATATCACTGATTTAAGGTGGACTTTGTGATTTCAACAAATTACTATGCTATTATTAATTTGATGAAACATGCCATTATCTGGAATGGTTTCAATAGTAAAGTTGGTGTTGGAATGAATTTACTATTATGACATAAACAACTGATGCTGTTGTGTAACAAAATATGCAGTCAGCAATGCTCAACAAAATGCATTTTATAGTAAGATTCCATACAGAATTCCACCAAATTAATAGCTGGATATAATTTTCTAAATTTTAGATGTCTAATTAGATGCAAAATCACACGTCTGATGGAGTACGAGAAGTGGGAATAATGTTGAAGATTTTTGAGCCCAATCCATTAGGAAGGGGTTTGTGGGTTACACATGGAACTATGATACATGCAGCAAACATAAGCTTAGTTCTGGTTAGCACTGGATGGGTTAAAAAGTGTTTTTAAAGACCAAGAAATAGGTCTTGGAACTAAAGTGCAATACTACAAAGCCATTTACGTTGATGTCTCTTTTGACTAGTTCTTTTACAAATTGTACCTCCAATAAAGACAAATTCTGCAATTAATTAAATTGTGATCTTCATGCAATTCTTTTGAAATCTACCTTGAAAAAGTCATTGATTCTTTGATGAGAATCTATGATGGATTAACACAATTATCCCCTTCCCCTATTTAAGACAAAATTAAGGCGCCACGGGGGATTTAGCTGAGCTACACATCCCGTACCCCAATGCTCTCACACACACGCCCCTAAGCAGCTGATAAATCTTGCCTCTGCTGAATTCCTTGACAGTAAATTTTTGCACTGAAGTATAAACTGAAACGAAGCTCTTGTTGCTTCTTATAGAGTTTAAATCCTCATCAATATTAAAGCGATGCCTTTGCACTATGTTTACCCCAGACAGAGCACAAGTGAAAGAAAAAGAGGAGAGTGAGAGAGAGTGAGAGAGAGAGCTAGAGAAAAGAGGGAGAGCGACGCGACAATGTACCAAGCCAACGGAATGAGCAATCGTTATTCACCCACTGCGCCCTGGGCAGATAAACATCGGATTACTGCAAAAGCGGGAAATACACCATTTATACATAATTCAGGTCTGAATATCCAATTTGATGGATTCTTATGGGGTCAAAGATGTGGAAAGTGCAGTTGATTGTGTGCACCTACTGCCTGAGCTAAAATGAAATTGAAAAGAGCACTTCTTTCTTTCACTCTCTCGCTCCCTCTTTCTCTGGCGATCTCACATACATTCGCTACAAATTGAAGTGACACAATCGAGGGTAAATACAATAAACTGGCTGCAAATTAAATGGCATCGTGTTTTGAAGACACTTATTGAAAACAATTTCAGCGACTTTGCAAAGTAGAGCAAAGCCAAAAGAGCATTTCTTTCTGTCATATCAAATGAGTTGGCTACAAACTGAAGTGACACAATTGAGAGCAAATATGAAAATGGGTGGCAAGTTGTGGCATCTTGTATTGGAGAATGTAAAGGGAACACATGCATGTTCAAACATCTAGCTTTGCTGCAGCTCTGTGGTAGCTTGGCTGCAGCACTGCTCTAGTTTTTTTCAGCAGTTTGTTCTAGCTTTGCAGCAGCTTTGCTCTACCTTGCTGCAGCTTTGTTCTAGCTCCGCTGTAGCTATGCTCTAGCTCTGCTGTAGCTTCGCTCTAGCTCTGCTGTAGCTATGCTCTAGCTCTGCTGTAGCTTCGCTCTAGCTCTGCTGTAGCTTTGCTCTGGCTCTGCTGTAGCTTCGCTCTAGCTCTGCTGTAGCTATGCTCTTGCTCTGCTGTAGCTATGCTCTAGCTCTGCTGTAGCTTTGCTGTAGCTTTGCTCTGGCTCTGCTGTAGCTTTGCTTTTGCTCTGCTGTAGCTATGCTCTAGCTCTGCTGTAGCTATGCTCTAGCTCTGCTGTAGCTTTGCTCTTGCTCTGCTGTAGCTTTGCTCTGGCTCTGCTGTAGCTTCGCTCTAGCTCTGCTGTAGCTATGCTCTAGCTCTGCTGTAGCTATGCTCTAGCTCTGCTGTAGCTATGCTCTAGCTCTGCTGTAGCTTTGCTTTTGCTCTGCTGTAGCTTTGCTGTAGCTTTGCTCTAGCTCTGCTGTAGCTTTGCTTTTGCTCTGCTGTAGCTTCGCTCTAGCTCTGCTGTAGCTATGCTCTTGCTCTGCTGTAGCTTTGCTCTGGCTCTGCTGTAGCTTTGCTGTAGCTTTGCTCTGGCTCTGCTGTAGCTTTGCTCTAGCTCTGCTGTAGCTTTGCTCTAGCTCTGCTGTAGCTTTGCTCTAGCTCTGCTGTAGCTTTGCTTTTGCTCTGCTGTAGCTTTGCTCTAGCTCTGCTGTAGCTTTGCTCTTGCTCTGCTGCAGCTTTGTTCTAGCTCCGCTGTAGCTATGCTCTTGCTCTGCTGTAGCTTTGTTCTTGCTTTGCTGTAGCTTTGCTGTAGCTCTGCTGTAGCTTCGCTGTAGCTCTGCTGTAGCTTCGCTCTAGCTCTGCTGTAGCTTCGCTCTAGCTCTGCTGTAGCTTCGCTCTAGCTCTGCTGTAGCTTCGCTCTAGCTCTGCTGTAGCTTCGCTCTAGCTCTGCTGTAGCTTCGCTCTAGCTCTGCTGTAGCTTCGCTCTAGCTCTGCTGTAGCTTCGCTCTTGCTCTGCTGTAGCTATGCTCTTGCTCTGCTGTAGCTTTGCTCTAGCTCTGCTGTAGCTTTGCTCTTGCTCTGCGTAGCTTTGCTCTTTGCTCATGCTGTGTTTGATCTTGCTCTGCTGAAGCTTTGTCTGACTCGTTGTAGCTTGCTCTGGTCAACTGTAGCTTGCTCTAAAACTCTGCTGTAGCTTTGTTGTAAGCTATGCTGTAGCTTTGCTGTAGCTTGCTATGCTTGCAGTCTTTCTCCGCTCTGCGCTGCTCTTGCCTCTGCCGGTAACTTTGCTGCAGGCTTTACTCTATAGCTTGCTGCAAAAAAAAAGCTGCAGCTTTTGTTTTATAGTTTTTCTTTTAATCTGTACTCATGTTTATGCCTTGTTCCCAGGATTGTTGAGGGGGAAACAATACTGCAATATTCACCACTGCAGGGTCAGCACAGTTGCCCATAGTTTTCAAAGTAGCTATCTTATGCACAGAGCTTCTCCTGGGAAATATTCAATGGTGTTATTCCCGCAATGTCCAGGGAACATGGAGTGAAATATGAGAGGACAAAAAACAAATAATTATTATGGCCAGCCTGCAAATGCAAGATATTGTTCATAATCAAAGTTCCCAGAATGATTCCTTGGCGGATATATATAAAAACATGAAGTCCTGAAAAAGAACCACAGACTTTGATTTAAAAATTGGAAGGGGATTACCAGGAAATAGCTTCACAGGCAATGAAATATCAGCATAACTTAAACTAATCCACACCATGAAGACACAATTTTAGGGGTTTGTAATGCTATACCATCAAATAATTAAAACAAGAAATATATTTTTTTCAATATTTATTTTACATTTGCGCTGTGAAAACATCAAATGAAAGCGCAACAGCATTGAAAATCATTTTATACAATATTCATGTCTCCAACTGCTTCAGGACAAAGCCAGCGTCTTGGGGAGTGAGGAATTGAACAAAGGCCCACATTATATCAAAAGAATTCTTGACACGCACTTAGCAAAAACAAAAAACAGCCATGCCGAGATTTATAATGAGTCAAATCATCACAATTTTATTGATTCCAGAAGAAAGGCAGGAAAATAAATATAGTGACAATGCAAAATCAGTTTGCCAGGCAGCTACAACCGTTGTTATGATGTCATTTTCTTAGCCTACACACGTAGTACATTTACCGCTAAATTCTAATGGGCTCAGTAATTCTAATAACTGATTAAGGTACTGCTATCTTGATTATAAGTCTTTGTATTATTATTAGTAGTATCCTTTGGAAATGAGAAAATAATCAAATAAAAAAGGTCAACTACCTCACACTTGAAAATTCAATATAAAGACCAAATCTAAAGACAATGGTGAATGGGTTGCAAATTTAAATATGTATTTTGCAATGTTGTGTAATGCACCTTTGTTTGTTTTATTCAATAGATATCTTAAAAAGCTTAGACCGGGGTCACACAGAGGAGTTTGTGGGCTAGTTTCACAATAGTACAACAGTATGTAGTACAATAAGGCTACGTGTGACCGCAACTTAAGACGACCTGTAGTCGTTGTACATAGTACTGTCGAATAACTTAACGATGATTAATTTCTGTAGTTGGGCCGCCTTTCTACAATGGTACTGTCGTAATTTACTGGTCAAAATCGCCGTGTGACCGTATCTCGTAGTTTACTACCATGCTTACGCAATGAACCGTGTTGTTGACCTCCCGGGGTGACATTTGTAACAACGATCCTCGTAATTGCCGAATGTGCTCATGATGGTTCCAGAAAGTATTAGACACAATTAAAATAATCTTACCGCTGTGACCGGGACCGTTTTCGTAGTTTATAATTATTACAGTAGTACCCACAATAAGGAATATTCAACACAACAATGAGAATAGTGCTCGTGTTGGACCGCGGTCGTATTCTCAAATTTAGTGATGCTGACCCATTATAAGCAAAGGGTTGATTCACAGTTGTGCCATATAAGCCACATAGATAATGAGAGAGAATTTTAGCAAATGGAATTCTGAGGCAGGTTTTGTGCGATTCTGGGCATGCATGAAGGTCAGGAGTGCACACATGCGTGTCACACACAATGGATGAACGGATGCCTAAAAGCAGTGCTGGTGGACACAAGATGGCTGACATCAGAATTGGTGTGGACAGCAGATGTTGCCACTCTCTTTTGTATATAGGGACTTCAGCCTTTAGGTGAATGCTTTACTTGCATGTACATGTATCAAATAAACTGCAGTAAAGTGCATAAACATGAGAACATTGCATTGGTCTGTCTTAAAGCAAGCTCACAGTTTTGAAGAATGCTCCCAATTTTCAAAAATTTTGAGATATTTTGTCTCATAAACCACACCTGTCTGAATGCTAATGCTCAAAATCGTGCATTTTTCACGAAAGAAGTGATTTTGTAAATACTCCCCGATTCTTAATTCAAAGGCTTGGCTGGAAACACCAAATTTCCATCAGTCGGGTATGAAATAGCACAATCTCATTAAAAAAGACGACCCACACAAACATAAACTGACGGAAGAGCTAATGGATGAGCAGAGACACGTACATGGTGCTATTTCGTATTTAAAGGGACATTCCAGTGGCTGTTAAATTAGGGGAACATCTGATTCCAATTATTTTAATTCCTTCTTTTGCAATGTATTGACATGTTCGAGCTTTACCGTTCATAAGTATAGTTTACTAACCAATTACCAATGTTTACTTTGCAAAAAATCAAACTTTTTTTAAATTGGGTGCACTCTTCAAAATGTGCTATTATTGGTTTAGGTTGTAAATAGCCCTGCAGTACAACTTACATTGTTTTATTAATGGTGATCACACTAGTTTCTTTTTAAATCTTCTACCATTCCATCTCTTACCACTTTACAGCCCATTGACCATTTACAGATTGGCAGACTACTCTTCAATCACACGCTGCATTAATTGCACGCTTTGCCCAGTTATAGAGCTCTCATACCTCAATTTACACCGCTAACTGGAACGCTTTTTCAACAGATTAATTGTTCACCCTTTCTGCTAACGAGTCCAGATTGAGAAGTGACTTATTTAAAATGAAAGTATCTCCTGCGCATCAATTCACAAGTTTAAAAGGGTATTTCTTTCATGAATCATTAATTTCTCAACACTTTCTTTGTTACCGTAGAGGCCCCCTGAAAAATGTCAGTACCACGAAAAGAAAAAAATGTCTGCTTCTTCAGTTGGGAGTGGAAGCTTAACATGGTATCAAATGATAGATGCCATGATTTGGCGCAAAGTACTCAAGTGTATTAATTCAGCCTAAGAGCTTTTGAGACTGAGCCACTTCTGCTGCACACGCCCTCCTAAAGTACTCTGCGAACGACGTTGCAGGAAACTTGATGCACCATCTTTTGAATTTTATTCCGGTGAAAATCGACTTGGAGATCCTACCTATTGAGATTTGCTAATTCCTGACCATCTTTTTTTTGTTTGAGTAGAACAGTTTGGAACACTTTATTTGTACGAAATTCGGTTAACTGTCCCAATCCTAGAGTGCTTTACTAATTGCAAGTGCTGCATGGGTGTCTGTTTTAGGATCCACGATGTTTTGTCTTTTCTTCTTGGTTTATATCCTTCATGAATTCTCTGGAGGAATTTAAGCGTATTACAAATTTTTAGTTCAAAATCTACAGGCATCACTTAAAGTTCGGTACATACAACATGGACCTTTTTTTTTCCTTTCACCATACTAAGAAAGTTTAAAAGTCAATGGGTAGAGATAATTCCCTCATGAATGGGCTGTTCTGGGCCCATCCATGAGGAATTGTCCCCCCTCACCTGTTACAGCCACACCCACACCTTCAGAGTATGTTGAAAGGAACAAGGTCCCCTCATGTAGGACTACCCCTGGTTTAAACCCGTCTAAGTTAGATTGCCCTTTGAGAATACCAGCCATCACATTGGCTTAACGCCCAGAGTAACTGCCTGCTTGATTGGTCACAATGCAATTTATGTGATTTTACACAAGCCAAATCAGCAACATGTAAGATATGGCAGGCAGGGCTAAAGTATTTGTAACTGCATTCAATTGGTTAATGAAATGAATACTGTAAAAGTGGAAATTTTCGCGCTACCTTAATTTTCGCACACTTCTGAGTCTAGCGTAAATTAAAAACCCTCCGAAAATGTTTATTTTGTGTGTAGTCTATGTATGATAGCTGAAAAGAGCAAAGTTAAAAACAAAGCAAAAATGTAAAAATAAAAAATCGCTCTGAAATGCAAAAATTAAACACGTTGCGGGGGGCGAAATTTCGATCACTTTTACAGTATATGATGTAAAATTAGCCAATCCCAATGTTGTACATATGAATGATGGTAAAGTGACTCAAGAGGTTAAGAATACGTGAAAAAAGCTTCTGGCGCACTACTAGCACTAATTCAATGCAACATATACGACTTTTAACACCCCTGCTGTCGTTCTACGTGTACTTTTTTGGGGTTGGCCGGATTCACCGCGAGAGGCGATACCTTTTGCCATGCCGAAGACTAGATTACAGTGGCATCTCATGAGACATGTTTCTACAGAGCAACATGTTCTTTTTCTTTGACTTACAAGCAAGATAACCTTTTGTCCACTTGAGATGGCGTCGATTGTTTAAATTCTCCAAACGAGGTGAGGCATAAGATACAGTGCCTTATCAAAGAATATTGAAATAAGAAAAGTTTTGACAGGTCTAGGAGTTTCTGTTCGCACCAAAACATCAAATGCAGCACCCATTTCTTCCCTGGGATACACTCTAGATTATAAACCACTCAACAAAACCTCTAAGAGGAGATTTGATGAGGCACAGGGCTTACAGAACCTCCTGTAAAAAAGATGGGTGCAAGAAAAATTGTCAAGGCTTGCTTTGCTCACTAGCATCTCCATTATCATAATACATTTTTTTACTTCTTGCGAAATGGGCAAAGGGAAATGCGGACCCCCCCCCCCCCCCCGGATGGTAAAAAGTGATGGTTTGTATGGGTTACATATTCTTTACTCTATTGCGCCACAGCAAAACAAGGTTTCATTTTAGCACACTTTAAAATGACTCCTCGCAAAGGTACAGGAATCTGGACTTAGTTTAAGTTTTGTTCCATTTTCAGCAGGGAGGATGACTTCATAGCAGAATTGGGAAAGTTTTAATAAAGTAGGAAAAAATGCCTAACAATATTGCCTATGTTTTTTGACACTAATGCTGCAACAAGAAATACCCGAGTATGTCATCTTCTGGCCAAAATACTGATGCAATGACGTGGGAAAGAGCAGGATGCAAAGTGTTTTCTGTTAATTATGTGTTGTGAACCCAGCAGGTTCTGTTCGCCACCCAAGCTCCCCAGCTGAGCAAGATGATACACAATCCAAAAAAGCATTTACTGCACAATATGGATCCTAAGGTGTTATTCACGCCTATAGAAGTATGCAACCGCACATCATTTGAGATTCATCGCACCTCATTGAGATTCCTATGTACAACAATGCAATTAAAGGATGACTCGGATATTCAAAATACAATTTTTTGATTTTGTAATAATAAAAATAGTCAACTAGAACTAAGATAGTAACCTAAATGCCTAATTCCAAAGGTTTGAGATGAACATCATTACGGGCCATAGGATACAGTGTACCACAAATCCGGCATCCAGATTTTAACAAAGTTGCGATTTTTATATGAAGAGATTAGCTATTTAAACAGTGACTAGTCATGGACAAGCCTTTGTGTAATGAAAAAAAACATGATGTTCTTTGAAAAAATTGAGTGGGCGCCCTATCAAGGAAAGAAATCTCTGAGTCAGCCTTTAATGATTATCTTGCATAAACCCTGGTACACAAACCACATTTCTTACAGTGTCTCTGATTGGCTGATTAGTGTTATAGTCATTGAATAACCAATGAAATCAGTTTCTACAATATCTAGCCAAACCTACTTCAGCCTTATCACAAATCTTGCAACCATGGTGCTGATTGGCTGAATCTTTATTTCGCCTTCTTTGCAACTAATCTAATTCTCACGGGAAAAATCGTGAATGTACATCACCCTGAAGATCAATATCTTGGTATGTATGTTCAGGAAATGTTTGCTTCTTGTACCCACACTTTGATACATGAGCCACCCATATATTTTAAGTACCGCTGTGTTATATTGATGATAGCAGTTAATCTCATGAGCAATTGCACGCAACGGGGCTAGATCTACTTGCGTTAACGAGTAAATGAATCGTGTATGTAGCTACCAGCAAGATGATTGCATTACCTTTATTGACTGAAATAAAAGAGGGTATAGGGAGAAGAAAATCCCCCACATGGGAACGAAAACTGCCCCCTGGGGTTCTCCAAACCAGCGAGCCTGCCACGTAATAACTTCTGCCCCTTGTGCATGTGCGTGCTTATGCATAACATTAGGCAATATTGTCATGGCAATGTTGTGTGCGAGCAAAAAACATGCAAAGTCACACGCCAGCATGCAGCTCTTGTTCTGCTTTAACAGATGTCCCTATGTTCGACGAAGAAATTCTTTACCTGACCACAACAAGACACACGTGTATTCAAGTATTATCTTATTGGCATATGATCTTTCCCTAACTAGGAGATCCGCATTCTTAATAGGTCATCGGGGAGCGGATGGGCTCAAGACCCGTTCTCCCTAAGGGCTCCAATTGATCAAAAAATTGTAGCGCTGTGATGAACCAAATAGAGGATACATGCATAAGGATCACAAAATGTTGGGGAGTGAGACGTGTGAAAATTTCCCAAATAAGGGGAGCTGTTCCCTGCCAAGAATTTCAAGAAGAAGCTATGATGTACAGTATTCTTATAATTTAAATCACTAGTTTTGATGGTGTTTTGTGTATGGTGCATTGATTAAGCTTCCTCAAGGGAGAAATAATGGAAAAAAATGCACAAAACAAGAACTCATAGGTATTTGACATGCCCCGACTCCAGCCAAGAATAACAAAAACATAAACGTAAAACGGAAAGTGAAATTTTCCTCCTTAAGGCCACTATGCACGGAGAATTGACCTCACTGAGGTACAAAAATCTAAATCACTGAAGCCATTGGGCAATGGCATTCACCCGAAGTAGAAAAGCAGCAGTAGTAAATAGCAGTATAAAGGATCCAGTAGTGTTCATGCTAGTAAGTGAAGAAACAAATTTATACTTGAAAATATTTGATGTTTAAGTGCGGGGGGGGGGGGGGGGGTTCTCAACACAAATGACATACGGGGGACGTTGCCAAAGACATCGGTCCATTTTCAGCCTTCTGGTTAATCAATGGGACCCCCTTTTTTCATGCCAAATTGTGGTTATAGCAATGGGGCGTTTTTTTCAAATTTCTGAAATTGTTGGGAAAATTATGTCACTTTTTCAAAGTGGAAAACACATTTTCCTAAAAAATTGTTGGAAAAATTAGTCAAATTTCTCAATCTGGAAGTCGAATTTGCTTTAAAATGTCAAAATTTTCGGTAATATGGCAATTTCATTTTAAACATTTGGCCCAAAATTTGCATCTCTGGTATAGTTATGGGTTCCCCTTTTTGGCAACAAAAAATGGATCATAGCTATGGGGCCTAACTTCCAGAGGTCTTGGAGGCACTTCCTACCCAAACCAAAACTTAAGAATCCCCCCCCCCCCGGTTCCAATACAGCTTTTGTTATGAACTAGTAAACTTAAACCAACCAATTAGAGTATTTAAAAGGGGTATTTCATGATCTAGCCACCTTATTTTGTTATGAGTCACCCTAGATGTCCTCACATAAAGGTTAAATTAAAATTAAAATTTTAAAAAAAAATCAGCCGATTGGTCGTGTGTTTTATTTTTATGAGTGAATGGCCGCATCAACGATGCTCATAGACCACTTTGTTGTACCTTTCTCTTTTTACAGGACAGAAATTACAAAATAAATCATGTACTCAAACCACTTCCCCTGAGCATGTAAATAGGGGACAGGAATACGGCTTTCAAATTTTAACTGTCCTATTAACCAGAATGCCTCAAAATTAAGTATGTTGACCACTCAAGTCACATTTGATAGCCCACGCATGAGTTCAATGGATACACTTGGGGAATCATTAATCTCAATTGAACGCCTCGAATAGCAGGCTTTTTAATACGCCACAATCACGAGTCGAATTTGGCGTTTGGACGCGTGGTGAATATCTGTAGCGACTGTAACCGGTTTTCCATAATTTTGCAACACGTTTAAACTTGGCACATTTTAAACAATTTGCTATTTTGGCAATCCTTTTCAAATAAAGAAATTGCATTTTCAAATTTGGTCAATGATTCTGTGTTAGGATTTTCTACCGATGCCACAAATGATGGGTGCAAGTTTACAAGTTCTAACCTATTCAGGTTTTAATGGCCAAAATTACCTATTCAAATCCATGATCTAGTTTGCAATAAAACACAACGTAGCCCTGTCTATTGCAATTAAAACACAATGTGCCACTTAGCGCTTGTTTTTTATTGCACTTCAAGCAAGTTGGCACAAGTTGCTAATTCGTATCCAATCACCTTCACCCTAAAATATTCATCATATTTACATATTTCTGGGTGTCTCCATAGATTTAATATGCTAACAAATGTTAGCACGCAGGTAGTTTGGGATGATTTCATGATCCCCAGAACACCAATTACGTGTTTCTTTACTACACAACCCTATGGGGCTGGTTGAATTGTGCCCATGAATGAGAATTAGATAAATATCTTAGGGAAGAGAGTGGCTGGAAAGCTAAACTAGGGCACGCGTTGTGTTCTCTGCAGTGACGATCACTATCATTCGGCCTTGTGCTGTCACATTTCATTCACGATTTGTGGGACGGTAAAATTGTGTGTGTGCTGAGTGTGAAATTTATCATTTCTTTCATGAACTAGAATTTGTCCCTGATGAAGAAAAAAAGTTTAAATTTCAGAAGTAGTTTATCATAAATTGTATGAAAAATATCAGACGCCTGGTGAACTAATTTACCATTTAAGTTTTAGCAGGTGTCATCTTCCTTCTTCTTTATTTACTATCATCATCGCCCAGGGTGACCCGAATCAGTGGAAGTTTTGATGAATATCTGGTTAAAAACAAAGCTCATCACTCTACAATTTTTCAAACTGAATTAAAATCTTATTACACATTGTTAGCAAACTTGTTTATGCAATTATTGTTTTAAAGGATGTTTAACTTAGTGGAAATTGACATCTCCCAGATCATAATTAAGAACATCGGATCACTCAACCATAATAGGCTGTACAGAATACCATACCAGATACCAACAGAGACTCGGGCCAGGATTACCACAAATTTGTTATTCTTTTAGACCACTACAGCCAGCTTATCTAACTGATTCTAAGTGATACAAGAATTCATCCGTCAGTATCTGGATGGCAAATTTCAATTAAATTTGGGCCCAAAATTTGCATCTCTGGTTATAGTATAGTCCCTTTTTTGGCAAAACAATGGCATGCTATGGGCCCTACTTCCAAGACTCTTTGGGCACTTCCTACCCAAACAACTTAATAATCCCCCCCCCCCCCCACGGTTCCAATACCAGGCTTTTGTTTTAACTCTTAAACTTAAACCAATTAGAGTATTACAGTGTATTTCATGATCCTAGCAACCTGTATTTTTGTTTATGAGTCACTAGATATCCTCACATAAAGGTTTGAAATTTAAAATTAAATTTAAAAAAAAATCAGCCGATCTGGTCGGGTGTTTGATGTTATGAGTGATGGCCGCATCACGATGCTCCATAGACCACTTTGTTTGCTTCTCTGTATTAACCGGACAGAACTTACAAAATACATCATTTACCTCAACCCATACTCCCCTGGCATGTAAAATAGGGCAGGACTACGGCTTCATTTTACCTGACCTATTAACCATAATGCATCAAGAATTAAGTACTAAGGTGACAGCTCAGTCACCATTTGATAGCCACGCATGAAGTTCCAATCGAATAACAACTTGGGGAATCAATTAATTGCAAATTGAATCCATCGAATAGCAGCTGTTTTATATATTATCGACACAATCACAGAGTCGCATTTCGCAGGTTGGACGCGTGGTGAATGATCTGTATCAGACTGTAAACTCGGTTTTCCAGAATTATTGCACACGTTTTAACTTGGCACAGTTTTAAACAGATCTTGCCTAATTTTTGCAATCCTTTTCAAAATAAAGAATAGTCCATTTTCAATTTGGGGTCAATATTCTGGTGTTAAGGATCTACCGAGTCGCAAATTATTGGTGCAGTTTTTACAAATTGATAACCCTATGTCAGGTTTTAATGGCCAAAATTACCTATTCAAATCCATGATCTAGTTTGGCAATAAAATGAGCAACAACTTGCAACTTGTCTATTGCAATTAAAACACAATGTGCCACTTAAGCGCTTGTTTTTAATTGCCACTTATAGCAAGTTGGCACAAGTTGCTAATTCGTATCCAATCACCTTCACCCTAAATATTCTCATATTTACATAGTTTTTTTTCTGTGTTCTCCATAGATTTAATATGCTAAAACTGTTCGCACGCACGTAGTTTGGGTATGATTTTCATGATCCCCATAACACCAATTACGACGTTGTTTCTTTACTACCAACCCTATGGGGCTGGTTGAATTGTGCCCTATGAATGAGATTAGATAATATCGTAGGGATAGAGAGTGATGGAAAGCTAACTATGGCCAAATCGGCGTGGTTCTCGCATTGACGGATCATATCATCGGGCTTGTGCTGTCCACATTTCAATTTCAGCGACTTGTGGGACGGTAAAATTGTGTGTGTGCTGGGAGTGTGGAAATTTTCATATTCCTTTCATGAACTAGAATTTGTCCCTGATGAAGAAAAAAAGTTAAATTCGGTAGTTATCATAATTTTATGAAAAAGATAGACTCCTGGTGAACTAAGTTACCATTGTAAGTTTTAGTAAGCGGTTTAATATTCTTCTTCTTCTTTTTATTAACTATCATCATCGCCAGGGTTACCGATCAGTGAAGTTTGATGATATCATGGTTAAAACAGAAAGCGTCAATCACTTTCACATTTTCAACTGAATTACAATCTTATTAAACATTGTTGCAACTTGTTATGGCATTATTTTTTAAAGTTAAAGTGATGTTTACTTAGTGGAAATGGCACCATCTCCAGATCATAATTAAGAACATCGGATCACTCATACCATAATAGCTGTAAAGAATACCTACCAAGATACCAACAGAACTCGGGCCAGGAGTTACCACAAATTTGTTTAATTCTTTTAGACCAAGACTACCTCCAAGCTTTATCTATACCTGAATCTAAAGTGAGAAAAGATTCATCCAGTCAGTATCTGGATGGTAACTGGTATACTTCATTGTGATCATTCCTCGGACTGTATTGGCATCAAATAGGTGTATGCAATGTGCTGCATGTGCCATGGCCTTACGGTGTTTCATTGCGTGTTGTCATGGCTCATGCCCGGGAAAAAATGTGGAAATCGTGAAGTCTCCTTCCCGGGAAATCCGGCCGTACGTCGCGGGAAATTTTCATCCATGTTGATCAAATAAATGAGCATAAAACTGAATTTTCAGGGTAAGCATTTGAACAAAACATTCCTCCCTAAAGCAATCAACACTGTTGACCAAATTTGTGATCAATTTATCCATTATGAAAATTACAGAAATGACTTTCCAACATCACTTATCTCCCGACTTTAACAAAAGTCACAGTATATTTAAAATTATCTAATCGGCAAAAACATACCACAACAAGGTATTGAAATTAATAGGTACCTCCTAGCTCCTATTTCATTGAAAGTGTTTTCTCATGATCTAAATTAACCTTGTCTAATTCTGTGGTTTTTGTAAGTTCTGGTTGTGCACTTGGGTCAGTATTTTGGGTTGCCAGCCTGTTTACATTCTTGAAACTGTGAAATACTCAAAATTAAACGCTGTTGTTCAGCCTTTCCAACCCGTACAGGGCTCAAATTTAAAATGTGGTCACATGATTTTTTCAAAATATGGTGGCCAAATTAATAAAATTCTTTATTTTTACTACATTTTAAGAATTTTTTAGGGATTTTCTCATTATGAATTTTAAGATTTTGTTGAGCTATTTTGCCAACCACTTTTTTCCTAACAAAGGCTACTGGAAACAAAGCTTAATTTCATATATTGAGAAAATACTAAATAGCATTACCCCCCACAACATTATATGCCCCAGTGCATTCTCCCCTGGTCTTTCAGGGGGTGGATCAAAACAAAAAGAAACAACATATTGACCTCCCCTGCAGACCCCCCCACTAATTTCACAGGAATCGCCATGAGCGGACTTCCTTTCAGGGGGAAAACATTTTTTCCATCCCTGGTTGGCGTTGCTTGGCAGGCCAGCGTGATGGAATATTTGAGTAAGCTAGGTCCAACGGATTCGACTCAGATAGTTAATACTGAAAATATAATAAAAATAAATAATTTTTCTTAAAATACGTGTGATTCGGGGCCGGCGACTTTCACCCTTTTCCCCTTGTCTCGTTTTTCTTCCCGACGCCACTTTGCCCAGCTAATTTACTTGCCATGTATGAGCCCTTCACTGCTAATTGGCTATGTCAATATTACGACCAACATACCTCAGGCTAAACTTCGTATCGTCATGTTTCCACTGGGCCGTATTTTTTCCTGGTGGATATAGAAGCCGGGGTAATAGTGCATGGGTTTAACTGGATTAACAATGAGGAAATGCAAGGCAAAGGTTATTGCTGTAATTGACTAAATAATCAGTATAGCACCAAATGACCCATGGCATTATAGCTTCACCATATTGCAGGCAACACACATGAAGAAAACAGTTAAAATGATTTCCACAGATTCTCAAGAAAACTTTTCCTTTTCCAAACCAAAGTACATGTAGTCACACCTACTCAGTAATATCTCTTTAAATCTGCCCACAAATTATTTTCAAACAAAACAGCCATTTGGCATCTGCGGGTGTTACTCATAGTGTTATGGTGCACTCACAGCTAACCCCCAAAATCTGCGCTTTTCATTTACCCTTTAATCATTTTTTCCCCAACTAAATACCACAACACAATCCCCTACACATGTTTCTCTTCATCCCGGCAAATCAACCATACCGGCATGAAAAGAAAACACGTCACAGCAGCTTCGTATTCCCTCTCCCCCGTAGACTTCACCAGAAGATCTGTATCTCGAGTTCTTCGAGCCGAGCATCGTAGAAATACAGCAAAGCGGCATCACTTGGATCAAATTTCCATCCTCCCCTGCGTTGCATTTTTGACACTTTAAATAGCCTGACTTGATATGCACTCCCCATTAATAGCCCATGATAAACACCACGCTTGTTTGGATTGTAAGTCCACAATGGGTTTTTAAATACAAAAAAGCCGAGTTGAGTTGGTTGCAGTGCAATAAGTTCTAATATTTTTTTAAAACTCATGGCAAGGCAGGTCAGCTCCATCCACCTTTTCTCTGTGGATAGACATGTTGTCTACTGTGGGTAAGGTTAAAGCTTAAGGCTTAAATGTTCTGGGTTTAACTGGATTTAGTAATTCCCATACAAATGGCGTTGTAAGCCCCCCCCCCCTTATTATTACACACAGAAGCAGAGGTTTACTTGGATTATTCTAAACTGAAAACAACTACTCCGCAGTTTTTTCAGCATTTTTTGCAAATGTTTTAACATAAAACCCAGGATAAAGCCACATACATGGACAGAGAGAAATTGACTTACACATGTAGGGACCGTGTGTCTAGCATAATTATAAATTACATTCAGTACATGGAGGCACTACCTTTATTTAAAGCTTCTCAGCCCTGTTGGGGTATATCGTTTGTCAGTTTTATTAAAAAAATACCAGGATTTTCTGCGACTACTAGTAGGGCCTGGAAATGAGTCGCTGGAATTCTTCAAGAAAGTTTTGTTTTTACTGTTTAAATACTGTTTGTGGAACTTTGTAAGTCCCTTGCAGACACAGACATTGATCTAAAATTTGGCATACAAAAGAGAAGAGAATCAATAAGAATAACGATCTGATCGGTATTCTTGAAATCGGCCCGATTATGAATCTTATCGCTATCCTGATCATATCACAACACTTATCATTTTTTTTACCGATTTTTTCTATATCGATGTTATAAAATTTGTATATCAAAGAGGTCCAAACTTGAATAAAATTGTATCCAAACCGATGGCCCAACGGTGAAAATAAAACGAAACTGAACAATCAATTTATTATTTTATGTTACACAAGAGTGCGTATGTTGTTCCTACGTGAATTAACTATTTTGCCGTTTTAGTGGTTTACCTAAATCAATCTGCTTTCTGGCAGCTTTTGGCTGTCGAACACTCGCAAAAAAGTACAACGAAAATCGGATCGAATAAACCGATTTAATCAATTTTAACAATCTGTAATCGGTGGAAAAATATTAGGGTTGATCGGTTAGACACTAGAATCCAAACTGGGAACCACCATAAGTTCTGCATCCCTATCTTTTTACCAAT
The DNA here is from genome assembly GCA_023653785.1 of Ophioderma brevispina. Taxonomy (NCBI): domain Eukaryota; kingdom Metazoa; phylum Echinodermata; class Ophiuroidea; order Amphilepidida; family Ophiodermatidae; genus Ophioderma; species Ophioderma brevispina. Next base: position 54,991 of record JAMKCH010011145.1, on the reverse strand, counting down.
TCAGTTGAATTTCTAGTACTACCCTAGGTCCATCATTGTGAATCTCCAAGCTCGGGAAGCCAGTCTGACCAATGCAAAATTGTAATTCATAGTCAGAATTTTAACAAATTTGTGAAGTGTGCATAACTCCCAGTGGGGGCCACTCACATATGAAAGGATAGGCGCCACTTTCAAACAGAGAATTCATTGACAGAGGAGTGCAAAGGGGTCCCTTGGGGATGAGAAGCCGCAAATAGGGTGTTTTGGGTGACAAATTTGCAATTTTTTATTATTTTCAATGCATTATATTGGCGACGAAAATAAAAAACCCTGTTTTAATGGCCCGATCGACCCTGATTTTTTCAGTTTTTTCAGATTTTTTTTTTTAGTTTTTCCAAAAATCATGTAAATCAGCCTGAATTAGCCCAAATTTATCATTTTTGGCAATCTTTTTTAGAAAATTTTGTAAAAATTATTCATTTTTCTCTTGCTTTCAGATTTTGGGGCTCTTTTAGGCCATTTTGAGCTTCAGGTTTTCTTTTTTCGTCGCCTTAGGGTGAAATTGTTAAAAAAATTTCCCAAATATAGTGGTCTGTAGCAGTCAATACGCTATTTTCTTAAATTCACACTAAGGTGTGGAGGAGGAGAGTCGGAAGGTTGGGTTGAGGATGGCTGATTGCACTGCATCTGGCGAAGTGGAAGGAGAGAGTAAGGGCGGTGTTGCCGCGGCGTGAGGTGACAAAACCGGATTTAAAACTTTGGATGTACTAATACTAGAACTGTACATCCACAATTTTGGCAAAATGCTCTTCAACAGCATTGCCCATCAGAAAATCTAGCCCTTGCATTTCCCACTCTGTAATGATTGTGTATGGCCGGGCACAGCATTCAAGGTATTTTCCCCCATACATGCCATATGAGCAGACAAAAGTAAATACGGTTAGCTTGCATTTCCATACATGAAAATTATAAACAGCAATAAGATCTCTTTTGTCATCATTGTGCTCGTATTCAATCCAATCCACTTGCACCCAACTGGTTTGTGGCTCCGGGAAAGTGGTAAATACAAACTGACCTCACTACTCAAGGAACTTGAGAGGCGCTTCCATGTTACAAGGAAAGTTCATGAGAAAATAAGTGCCTTGTAGTACATCATCTGTGGTTTAGACTTCGAAGTGTTGCCATAGCCCCTTTATGCATTTGGTGGCCCTGCTGGCCCAAATAGCTTCTAGGATATTAAGGGCAACCAGGTGAATTAAGCCCCTGGTTTCCCTGTGACCCTTTTAGATTTTTTTTGACATTATACAGGAGGGCAGTGGCGGGATTACTGTATGTAGTTGTGGAGCATAAACTGAGCAACAAGTGCTGGACGAACCAATTTTGACTGTAAGATGGATGGATATGCAATTGGGCACGTCAAATAGTAATTTGATACAGAAAGGAATAAGGATACTGCATGCAGTGTGATATGGTGTGATTTGTGTGCACGGTGTGTTTATACACATATATCCAAATGTGGACCCACACCTGACTTTTCACTACACAACTGCAGACGTCACGTCCGAGGACGTCCTCAGTTAATTACTTACCGTAACCACTCGGGTATAAGCCCACCTTCGGGTATAAGCCCACCCCAATTTTTAAAGAAAATACAGGAGCTAGCATACACTCAGGTATAAGCCCAGGTAGTAGTTTTAGCATTCAAAAAACAATGTGGCAATAATTAACAAAATCACATTTCAAAACTTGGAACTATTCTATAGAGCCATCAAAGTAGGGCCCAATGTATTGTTTACTAGAATTACTTTGAGGAATGTGATGTGAAACTGAACTTTTATTTTTAATGCTTTAATATCTGCTACAACAAAAGTGTACATAAAATGGTATCTGGTGAATAATATGCTCTTGAAAAGATATTGCAATTTTGTATCTGATATTTGCTCGCAAGTTCTAGCCCCTCCCTGGGTATAAGCCCACCCTTTTTTGAAAATTTTCCTTTTTGGGGGTGGGCTTATGCCCAAGTGCTTATGGTAATTAATAATTAATTAATTTCTTAGAGACTACCCACCAACCAAACATTCTTTACAGAATAAAACTCAATATCATATTGCGCTTTATTCCATAAAACATTTTAATCGAGAGGGCTATCCAACAAGCAAAAAAAAAACAAATCTGAGGACGAGTATGCAAAAACACCGAGAGGAACAACATAAACATTCTGTTATTTCATTACAAACCCTCCGGTGCAGGAGAATTGCATATTCGGAATGGGAAACCTTCTGAACGGCAAACCTTTTGAAACAGCCAGCAGTCAGTCCCCTATCATTCAACTAGCCATTGTGACTCCCGTCTACAACGGCAAGCTCTAGTAAGTAGTGAAATGTCAATTGATGCAGTGGTTAAATTCAAACTGATCAGACACAGACCCCATTTCAAAGGCTTAAGTAACTCTCACTGAATAAGACCTGTTAAGTTTAATACTATAGCATCAGCTTTAATGAAATTCTACAAGCGCGGTAGAGGGCAACACATGGACTAGCATCTCCAACTGCCATTTTATAGAGCTTGAGATGATAATGGAACCATCCATATTGTGGGATCTCCTCACACCCCTTCTTTTTCACTATCTACTCTCATGATGACCAAATATAGTAACTCTAAAACAAGTTTCATCTGTGAAACTTTTTTAAAGAAGCTAATTTCAACTGATTTTGCTAGCTATGGGTTCCACCTATGAGCTCCATCTATAATTTGCACCGTTTTTTTTCCAAATCAGAGTAATTTTAAAATTTGACCCCTGTACAACTGAAAATGACCCTTTTTATTGATTTTTGCTGTTTTTAGCTTATAACTCCAAAACTTTTGGCCGCAGATAGTACAAACTATACCTTTTTGTAATCCTTATGATTAAACTATTAACTTGGTATTTTACTTTTCAACATGACTGGATCAATTTCAAAATTTGACCCCTGTTATTGATCTTTGACTCCCGAAAAACCAATTTCCCCACCCCCTACGATAACTCACTTTTTTGGGGTAAATGTAAAAAAAAAAAAAAAAAAAAGAAACAGCCAGCAGTCAGTCCCCTATCATTCAACTAGCCATTGTGACTCCCGTCTACAACGGCAAGCTCTAGTAAGTAGTGAAATGTCAATTGATGCAGTGGTTAAATTCAAACTGATCAGACACAAACCCCATTTCAAAGGCTTAAGTAACTCTCACTGAATAAGACCTGTTAAGTTTAATACTATAGCATCAGCTTTAATGAAATTCTACAAGCGCGGTAGAGGGCAACACATGGACTAGCATCTCCAACTGCCATTTTATAGAGCTTGAGATGATAATGGAACCATCCATATTGTGGGATCTCCTCACACCCCTTCTTTTTCACTATCTACTCTCATGATGACCAAATATAGTAACTCTAAAACAAGTTTCATCTGTGAAAATTTTTTAAAGAAGCTAATTTCAACTGATTTTGCTAGCTATGGGTTCCACCTATGAGCTCCATCTATAATTTGCACCGTTTTTTTTCCAAATCAGAGTAATTTTAAAATTTGACCCCTGTACAACTGAAAATGACCCTTTTTATTGATTTTTGCTGTTTTTAGCCTATAACTCCAAAACTTTTGGCCGCAGATAGTACAAACTATACCTTTTTGTAATCCTTATGATTAAACTATTAACTTGGTATTTTACTTTTCAACATGACTGGATCAATTTCAAAATTTGACCCCTGTTATTGACCTTTGACTCCCGAAAAACCAATTTCCCCACCCCCTACGATAACTCACTTTTTTGGGGTAAATGTAAAAAAAAAAAAAAAAAAAAGAAACAGCCAGCAGTCAGTCCCCTATCATTCAACTAGCCATTGTGACTCCCGTCTACAACGGCAAGCTCTAGTAAGTAGTGAAATGTCAATTGATGCAGTGGTTAAATTCAAACTGATCAGACACAAACCCCATTTCAAAGGCTTAAGTAACTCTCACTGAATAAGACCTGTTAAGTTTAATACTATAGCATCAGCTTTAATGAAATTCTACAAGCGTGGTAGAGGGCAACACATGGACTAGCATCTCCAACTGCCATTTTATAGAGCTTGAGATGATAATGGAACCATCCATATTGTGGGATCTCCTCACACCCCTTCTTTTTCACTATCTACTCTCATGATGACCAAATATAGTAACTCTAAAACAAGTTTTCATCTCTGAAAATTTTTTAAAGAAGCTAATTTCAACTGATTTTGGTAGCTACATGTATGGGTGTCAACATTTACCAAAAAAAGTGAGTTATCATAGGGGTGGGGAAATTGGTTATTCCTTATTTTAATCATATGCCTCCATCCTATAATTTGCACCGTTTTTTTTCCAAATCAGAGTAATTTTAAAATTTGACCCCTGTACACTGAAAATGACCCTTTTTATTGATTTTTGCTGTTTTTAGCCTATAACTCCAAAACTTTTGGCCGCAGATAGTACAAACTATACCTTTTTGTAATCCTTATGATTAAACTATTAACTTGGTATTTTACTTTTCAACATGACTGGATCAATTTCAAAATTTGACCCCTGTTATTGACCTTTGACTCCCGAAAAACCAATTCCCCAACCCCCTACGATAACTCACTTTTTTTTGGTAAATGTTTTGACCTTTACCTATCAAAATCAGTTGAAATTAGCTTCTTTAAAAAAATTTCACAGATTTGCTAAAAATATGTTTACTTTTGGCATACTAATAGGCATGTACACAGACATGCTTCATACAAAATATTTCAGGAACATGGCCCAACTACATCAGCTCTGTAGATCATTAAAACACCTCAGCATGACAAGGGAGAAGGTTAAATACTGTTACTTGTCCCACTGTTTTGACATGAAATATGGTCAGAAATACAGAGGTTAGACTTTACTTGGGTGCTGCTCCAAATGCAAAATCCACAATGTTTCAATTGGCTTTACAAAAATGTAAGTTCTTTATTAATGAATTCAAATAAAGTTGAGACATTTCTAATAAAAAAAATACTTAACCACATACATAGAAAATAGTTTACCCTATAGAAATATACATTTTGCTCTTTGGAAAAACATTTTGCTATTTAGAGCAATATTTCACCCTATTGAAATATATTTTCCCTTTTTGGAAAGCATTTTTTGCAACAAAGGGCCATCTGAACAGCCAAATATAGAACAACTGTTTTTGGAATTCCCAAAAAACTTAGAGGAATGGGATTATACTCGAGGTGGGTCTATGTGACTATACTTGAGTCAGTACGGTAATTAGAATATGCAACAAAATATTTTTACATGATAACATCAACAATTTTGTCCCAGCATAAACATTAACTATACCCTTTCAGTTTGAATATCAATTTGACCTGTACTGCTATTTTATTCGTTTACCTTTTCTGAAACCTATCAGTTTACCAGTAACTAATAGATTAGCAGGATGCTATATGCCAATAAAATAAATATTATTCATTTATCAAATTTGAAAAGGGGAAAACTGAACTCAACAAATCTAATAAAATGTGAACTCTTGATACCAAGGACACAGATACTACTCTCTGTTCGGTAAAAAAGGACTATTTTTATCTTCGCATTCTTCCACTGTAGTACACCAACAATGCCCCAAAAGAGAATTCCATATGGGTATCCGATCTCACCGCCACCTCTCATAAAGCTAAATTACAATTCTCGTTCACACCACCTAGTTGAAACCAAAAACGTTGCAGACCGTGGCTTCATGCTCTACATTGGTGGGTGTAAACATGAGACGCGCACCACTACACACAAACTAACCGAATTATGCTGGCGATGCATCGGGTAGGGATGCTGCGACTGATGGCTTCGGCATGCTGCCTGTGACCCTGAGGGACAAATGCTCTCCGGACATACTATAATGTTTTTGCAGCCTGATACTGGCTGGTTAAAATATCATCTTGCTAGAGGACCCTCAACAAGTTTGTACAGTAATTTGCATGAGAGTAACATTCTTACAAAAGGCTAAAGAAAAAAATGTTTTGTCTCAAAATTCAACATTTTTTTCTTTCCAACATGTTTGTTTTAATCAAAAATAAAAAATACATCAGTCCTTGGACCGCATGTGTTGCCTGCCATTGCGGTTTGTAAAGGATAGGCCTCATATGACCTTTGACCTTGATAGGTGACCGTTGACCTTGATATGTGACCTTTGACCTCATAAACAAATGAGAGTTTGCAGATGCCACTTTGGTTTGATTTGTGTCTATAATACAGCAAGATAATACAAAATTTCTTCCAGAATGTGCACAGACAATATTGAAAAGAAAAAAAAACAAGAATGTGTTTTAACAAGATGGCATACTTCTATTTTTATTGAGCACTTCAGTTTTCTTCTAATTTATGGATAATTCCAAACTTTTTACACCAAGCCAGTTCCTTTTTAACTAAATCTTTTGACATCATGGAAACAGTATTTCAAACAGTTCCAAAGTCATATTTTGTCCATCCATTAATAAGTAAAAAAAATATTTTGCTAAAATTCAGGCATTTGGTTTTGAAATTGTCTGGGTGGGTAGGTATGATTTGGGCACAGAGACACATACAAATAGAGTACAGGTCTCTGAGGGAATACAGAGGAAATTTATTCACTAAAGCAGCGATCTAGGAATTCTGGGAAAATAAGATGAAATGCAATTTTTTTTGTTGCTCGTAAACACATATTAAGCTTAAGAAAGACCGCACGGTTGGGCTGTCCGACAATTAGAGAATTTGGATTAGTACATGTGTGCACTAGTGCAAGTGACATAAAACTTAGGATATGCGTTGTAAGAAATGATGGACTATAATCACTCTATTTTGTTCTTATTTTTGTGGCTTTATAGTTTTCAGTTAGGAACTCTGCTCTGCCCTTTGCCCCATTGAAGTTCCTTTCCTGTTTGCTTTACTTGCCAAAACTAACATAAAATTTTATAGCAACAAGTGCATGCTGTCCGCTGCATTGTCAATCAAAAAGTCGTCTACGAGACTATCCAATACGAATCCCACAATTGATCATGACTCATTATTTCATCAATATCTATTTTGATTACTCCTTTGTTTCTTTTAGAAGAGGAGGAAATTGCATTTTCTCTTTTTGCAGAGAGCACTTGAAGAGGTTGGGATGTTCATGAAACTATGAACAGGGAGTCTATAATAATGGGAAAGGAAATGCCCCCTGTTTGAGTGAGGCATTGATCCTGCTCTCCATCTCTGATTGAGATCAGTATTGAAATGTTCATGGAATCACGAGTGCCTGATAGTCCAAATTATATAACTTTGACATTTTTAATGACCCTGTTTAAAAAGATAAAAATTGACTCTAAGATAGAAAGTTACCTGATAAGTATTGTTTTGTGTTTCTTTGTTCCTATTTTTAAGATGGAATCTTTAATTTGTTAGATATTGCTTTCCGTATGTGTTACAATCACAAGCATGGATTTTTACTAGTCTAGTCACATTTGGAAATGTTTTTGTTCATAATATAAAAATGAAACATTTCCTGGGCCTTAAAATTTCACTGGAGTAATGACAAAAATATTAACTTTCTTCTAATATCTTACTAAAATTTTGATGGAGTAATTGGGGGGGGGGGGGAGGGGTAGGAAAGATGTTGATCAGGTCATCCTCCTTTAGTCTTCCATGGGGAGAGTATAGATTCCAACTGGAATATATTCCATTGGATATCTTGCCATGTGGGTGCAAGAAAGTCAAAAGTGCAATAGCTGCCATTTGTATGCATAGTCAATGCCAAACTGACACAAGGAAACGAGTCATCCTAATACATAGCAGCACACCAATGTATCACATGGCAGCTATTGCACTTACAACCTTCTTGCACTCACACGATGATCTTATTTTGAAATAACCACCCCCTTTGTTGAAGATTTGGGTACACGTAGTCTTCCACAAAGATAATATGAATTTCAAATGGGACAGCCTGTTACGCAAGCATCATGCTAGATTCACGTAGCGATTATGCTCACAAACTCGTAAGTCCCTCTGCCCAGCAACCTACTTGCTAGCTATGACTGCATCACCTTACTTGGGCCCCCTTTTCTTTATATTGTCGGCACAATGAAATGTGACGTGAGCCGTGAGCCCCTTTCAGGCTAGTCCTTCAGGGTCGCAGCTGTTCTTTTTGTCAGGTGATTTTTAACAAACTAGGGCAGCGTCTTTCTCAAATGACATTCCCCATCGGAAGTTCTGTTGACTTATTTCCTTGACCCACATTGAGAGCGTGTTATTGTTAGTACTGATTTTGCCGCCTCTCTCCGAGATGACAGAGCAAGCGATGTGCTAGGTCAATTTACCTCATCGAGATGCAGCCACACTCTTGGCATTTCTTATGTCCCTCTATTTTTAATTTAACGGTGGACTAACACTACGCTAGAATCCGAAGTGCATTTGATTTGCCTAGCTTTTTGGTTGCTGTTCCTCCTTCCAGCAGAAGCCAGATGCAGAATCAGAAGTTTTCCCTCAAGTAATCAAAGAAACTCTTCTAAATCTATGTGCAACTGAAATCATTGACTAATTGGTATGGATCTGAAATTACTTTTTATCAATGCATTTCAATTGGAATTGCAGACCAGCAAGTTCTGATATGGTTTTAAAAGAAGAACTTAAATTCATTGTTTAAGGTTAAGTCATCAAGCTTAAGGCCAAGTATAAGTGATTTTGCGCTAATTTTTGCTTAATTGATAAATGACATCAAACAAAACAGGACCATGTCTTTGAAGAACACAAAATAATCTGGATAGTGCATCATTTGTTTAGTTGTAGGCGGCTCATGAATGTATGTAAACATGTTTTGTCAAATGGCCTACCTTACAAGAAGTCCATACAAACACTCATATTTATTATAATTGGCAGAATTTGCTTTATAAGATCATATTCTGACTTCTACCATTTGCACTTATTTGCAAAGTTTCATTACCACAAGCTTGCAAACAAAATATTGGGATAGATTTCAGCCCAATAGTTTGTAGATGAAATAAAAAAAAAAAAATATCTGCTTCCAATGATGCTAAATCATATAGTACGTTTACACTGCGAGAAATTGAATTGAATTCGATACGATGTCTGAATTACGAATGAGGATTAGCCATAAAATTAAGTCGAGTGTAATTAGTTGTTACATTAAAGCCGATTTTCGAATTCGCTTCAGAAAATACATTCCTCTGCCTGGAGCTCCTCATTTATCGATACGTTTTTGATTTCCGGTTGCAACGACAGATTTTTGCTCGATCTTCAACATGGCGGCCCGACGCTAACTTGGGTTGCTCTCGGCGGCCGTGATTAGCTTTTCTGTGAATTAGGCCTATAAGGTGATCAAAACTAGGCAAAATTAGAGGAAAACGAAGACAGCACCGCCGAAGTCCGAATTCTTTGAATGACCGTCGCTGCCTTCATGCTCATTTGTTTAGAAGCACACGTTGCATTGCTTGGTGATAACCGGAAGTGCGCCGTGCGGCTCTTATTACGACCGGTAGACATGAAATGATTACTTGTTTCGTTTATACTGCCAAAAATTTGGAATTTAATGACGACTTATTCAACTTCACTCAAAAGTAAGTTGCTAAAAGCAACTTACAAATTCCGACTTTTGAAGTCGTATCGATTACGACTGCGCCGTGTGTTTACACTTCAGCAAAAGTGAAATCGATGACGACTCATCAAATTCGCTTTGACTTTTGGCCCAGTGTAAACGGGGCTTTAGTTTTGATTGGTTAAGTGGTGGGGCCGTGGTAACCTCTTTTAACTATTCTGCATTGTCTCTAACTAGTGCTAAAGTACATGTAGGTTTTAGTGTTCTGGTTTTATTTAGAAATTCTATGAAAACTCCTAAGTTCAGAATTGCTTTCAGGAAAATTGGATGAGATGTATATTTTATGTGGTCAAATACTTGTTTTTAATTACTGACTGTGCATTCGTCTTTTTCCAACCCTTTTACTCCTCAATAATCTTTCCTCAACAATTTTTGGCTAATGCCTTTGAACAGGGACCCTGCCACAATCACGTATGCACTGCTGCACTTGACATACATACTACCGGAAAACAATTGAATCTGGTTGGTGGAAAATTTAATTTTGAAATTTCACCGTTTTAATCATTGGTGCACTTGAAAACACTCTCTTTTCAGCATATACACTGGCAGGGAATGTTGTGTGCAGTCTTTAATTTGCATATTTTTTTCCACAAAACACGATGCATAAAATAAAAGCATGTACAGGAAATCGCTCGATATCGTGGATCTTAATGTATTTACAAATGCAAATCTTGGCCTATGAGGTGAAGTAAACCCACTAATTTGTTTTAATATTGTGGAAATAAATCTAACCCAAATTATATTTGTACAGTACCTGACATAGAAAAATCCAATTCACATTATAAAAACTGTGTCAAAAATATGGATTACTTTTGTGTGTTGTCGCACACCAGTGCGGAATTACTTGCCGACACAGACCTGCCAGAGATAGCAAATACATGGTAGTATTTCTTTTGAATGTCCTTCATTGGTTTCCAGGTTTTCTTCTGTAAGAACTGTAGCAGTAAGAAAATGTATCCAAAATTCTGGAGCAAGAACGTTATTATTAACGCATTCGGTGCAGAGCATTTTGATCACATGCAGACCGCTGCACACGGTTTCCCACACATGTACTTCGCAAAGTAAAAATTATTCAAATGTTGATGGTGTGCACTTGGAGGAGGGGTAGGCCAAAAGGTGAGGTAGCTTTGGGATATTGCTGCAAACATTTAAATGCTGTTAGCATATTTTTAACTGAATGTCACTGGAATTGCTGTAGGATTGATCATTCTATGCTGATGGGGTTTCAACACTGCAACAGATGACTAGCACTTTCTCTTTTGTAGATGGTGTGTTTATTTTCACTTTATTTTTTGCTAGCCACTGCAGTGCCAGCCTCGAACTGGGAATCGTAAACTTAGGTCACCATATTTGGGACTAGTCCTCGCATTTTGCGTCTTACCGCTTCTCAGGTTCCCCCGTATGGCAATCCTGGGGGAATACTTGGCAAAGGATAGCCCTCTGGCTCCTTGTGGATCATTGGTAGTCTTGACCCTTGAGGTTAAGGTCATGAAAATATGATTATATTGAAACATTGCTATCTTGCTAGAGTATAGTAGCTCAGGTCATGACCTTTGCAGGTAGATAGCCTTGGTGCCCCTGGTGATCCAGTGGTAGTCGTGGTGCGACAGGTCAAAGTTCAACATGAAACAAATGAAAATCAGAAAAGTTCCAGCTTGATCAGGCTACCAGGTCTTATCATTTTGAAGAAAAACCAACCAATCAAACAAACAGTTACAGCGAGTACAATTAAAATATGGATTTTGAGAAGCTGTATTTGAGAATAGTTTTCATTGTGAATTTCAATTTTGAAATGAAAAATTGCAAGAAGTTTAAAACTTAATGAATAGCAACTTCTGTGAGCTTTCTTGTAGAATTTGAGTGGATAAATCTTCTCAAAACACACAACAAATATTGGAAAGTAGTGTACAAGACTGTTTTAAACAAGGAAAGGGGGACAATTCCGAATTCAACCATGTTTGATAAAGACTCACTGGCTTCAGAGGAACTTTGGATCAAAAATATTACGAAATTTATCCTTATTCATCTCTGATTTGATTTCTACAAATTCGGTTTGATAATAAGGCATTTTTGTTCACAAGATATTGCTATATTGCAGCCAGGTTGCTTATTGCGTCAAGTACGGATAGAATTTCACCAAGTGCATGAGGTATAAATATCTGCCTCGTGCATGGGAGGGTTATGTATAAGTTATTTCAGCTGATGTGCTCTCCTCCAAGCTATAACTCAATACTAGCCTCATATAACCATTAAGCAGAACGGGCGTATAAACCTAGACTCTTTACTTCCATTGGTGTATAAGTGTTCACAGGAAGTGGGACTTGGCCTCGAATACACATTTATAACATCACATGAAAAACACTGGCTTGGCTACTTAGCTCAACATGATAACTATTTCTGAGCTCCCGTCAATTATTCCAAGTGGGTGCTAATTACAGGTGCAACAGCATATGAGCGAGTAAAAAGCCAATTCCCATGGCACAGTTCAATTACATCCATTCACTAATGTAGTTAGAAATTACCCCCTGGTTTTTGGGTATGATATATGATTACCCAACATACAAGCCTCAGTTCATTTCAATGTATCCAAGTACAACCCCCTGAACTGTGTCCTTGGTGGATGAGCATATTGGAACTCAGTGTGAGAATTTACATATCAGATGCCACTAAAAAATGAAAAGACTGATTTGTTGTCCGGATGTACAGCTTTCCTCAAAATATTCCCCTCGGAAAGGATTAAGCTAGAAATGTTTTCTTTGGAACAAAATTGTGAAATTTCTAATTTTCGGTTATATGAGCAAATACGAAATTCACCTATTTTGTACATTGAAATATAAGCAAATTAAATCAGCTTTTTTCTCTCTCTTTTAATACATTTTCCTCAGCCAATACAAGGTAAGAAATCTTAATTGAGTTCTAATTGATATGAAAATAACTATTATAAACAATATTTGGTGCCTCAAAAATTCTTGTGCACCTTTAAACAGGATATAAACACTTGAAATATGAAGTACAGATCCTACATGTTCTTATAAAGACTTGAATTACAAACATGTAGATAATCAATCTTTTGTGATTCTTTTCTAACCATACTACCATTTCCAAGACTTCAAGATAATCATATTAAAGGCCGACTCAGAGTTCCCGATGAGGGCGCCCGCAATTTTTCAAACAATTGTGTGTTTTGCATGTCATAATGCTGTCTATATACTATCACTGTGTGAAATAGCTTAGCTCAAAGCGAAGACCTTCATATAGAATCACATCTTTGTTTAAAATTCCGGATCCGGAAATTTTGTTATACACAGTATCCTATGGGCCTGTTATATACCATAATTTTTACTGCACATCAACAACGAAAAATCCTTTCATCTCAAACTTTGGAATTGAGCATTCTAGGGTGCTAACTTTAGTTCTATTTGACTATTTTAATTATATATTAAAAAAATATATTCTGAATCTTCTGAGTCAGACTTTAAGCAGAACCAAAAGGCTAAGAATTGAACATAATGTTGCTTCTTTAAAGTTTTCGAATGCAAAACACCTGCAAAACCCAGTTTAGCACTATAAGTGTTTCTCCCCAAAATCCACACGGAGCCTATTTAATACAAATGCGGAGCCATATAGTCGTCATTGGAATCATGACAACGCTGATTCTTTTGCGGCCTTAGGTCGTAAGTTCTCCCCTACACACCGACTCTTGCCTGTTTCCATTATACCACTCTATCAACTGTAATATCCATACGACTAATGAACTACTGACGGACATAATCACGTCTACTTGGGTCCTTTGCTCCTGGCGTTTATATGGGACACAGCTGGGGACTGAAGTAGTCGCGCTACACTACAACATTTTTGTGGGCTTGCTTGGTTGAGGGAATTTTGACTTGATTAAATCTTGGTAGTTTAATGTGTTGACTCCATGAGCTGATCATAGTTTTAACGTTGCCAGACTTTAAATGAAGATTTGGGCCGAATTTGTTCAAATTGAACAGCGAAACAACCCAGGGTAATATTGTGTATTTGAAACCGAAGAAGGACAGCTTCAGTACAAACCAACAGGCCCTGAAGTAAGTGGCTTTGTTAAAAAAATGGGAGATTTCATAAAATGTGTCACCTTTATTGGTCAATACCTCACGAAATTACAAGTATGGCCATCTAATAATACCAAACTCCATTTTGTTCAGGAGTTTAATTTTAACAGGCTGGCAATTTAACAGATAAGTGCCGTAGAGTCTTAACCTATTTGAAATATGACTGCACTAGAGTCACAAAAAGAAAATGCAGGATTTTGGCAAAATTGGGCGATTTGAGGCCCAAAATCACAACATTTTGGCAAAAATCTGCAATTTGTAATGCCAAATGGTTAATAATCTCCACATTTTTGATATCCCCAACATAATTTCACTTTTACTTTTGCCCCCCCCCCCAAAAAAAAAATCACACTCCCAAAAAAAATCACACTCCCCAGAAGAAGGGTCTGGTTGACTTCCCATACCATGTTGCAGCACCACCACGTGACATGGGGGGGGGGGGCTTTTTCCCAAAAAAATTTTCTTTCCCCCTATTTGTGCCCCCCCCCCCCCAGCCGAAAGAAAAATGGGGGATTTTTGGCAAAAATCCAACGATTTGGGACAAAATTAGTTTAAAAAAAATATTACTTTGTTTTTGCCCCCCCCCCCAAAAAAAAAATTTTCTTTCCCCCTATTTGTGCCCCCCCCCCCCCAGAAGAGGTCCTGGCACCGCACTGACTCCAACCCCATTTCTACACAACAAGAGTCCATTGATCACAAACATTTAGACCTAAGATTACAGTGTTCCATACTAAACTATGTAGAAATGTATGCAGCATATCATGTACTTTAGGCTCAAGCTCACAGTGCAGTGCATGGTATCCCGAAAATTGGAAATGAATTGATGGCTAAATCCTTATGCTAGTATTCTGCACCACAAAGACTTTGAAAACTATCAAGCCTAAATCCAATGCACATGACCACATGTTTGCACACCAAAACATTTGTCTTGTATGGCATGCACATAACAACAGCCTATTCATTGCTCTATACTACACATGGTCTATTTGTTTGCTGCATTGTGCAGATTTTCAAATCCCTATGCGGTCTAGACTTGCATGTGTGGGCTTTCATTCATTGCTCACTAACATAACTTACCTTTATATACCTACACACATTCCTGATGTAAAAATCATACTTTTAACAATTAGGTCCTGTTTTTAAAATCTTCATTGAGAACTTTTTTCTGGAGCATTCATTTTAAGGTAGGTGATCCGATTTTTTTCATGTGTTTCTACTTCGCACGTTGGCACATCAAAAAAACACCCGATTCCAGACTTTTGAGCTTTGAAGCTTTTGAACACCAAACCATTTACTACTGATTGGAAAGCAGAGGACCAGAGATCCTGTAGAAAACTCTGCATGAGTGCCTGCATTACGAGCATCAGGGAACCAATTCACATTCAAACCCAGTAGCTCAGTGCATGGTACAAATAAGGGGACTAAATTACCAATGCGCCAGCCCCACTACCCCAAATTTTAGGTACATTTTGTTGTATTAAAATATATTTAAGTAGAATTAAAACCAGAATTTCAGGGTTCTCGACTTGTGCACTCCCTGTAAAGCTTTTTGGTCACTATTCAATCAGAAAAAAAAATAAGCAAAGAAATGAGGTACCTAATGTGCACATTTCGTGATGTCAGATGTCGTACATTGGTAAGTTTGTGTTCACCAAAACCAACATACCCAATTTCATGAAAATTGGTCATTGCATTTTGTTCAGACTAAATATTTTACATCCATCCTGACTGTGTGACACCAGAATTCAGAGTGGTATACACATACATCCTTCCTGCAATAGCTGGTGGCCCACACAAGTGTACCTGGTTATCAGGGGTGCTAAATGTAAACTTGTTTCCTAAAACATAGCACCCCTGGCCACCAGATGTCGGATACACTAGTATCAGGAAACAGACTTTGTTTTAACATTTTCGCATTTGGTTTCTGAATTTAATTCCTGTAATGTAATGCAGTACCATGATCTGAGGATTGCTGTTACCGGACATCTGATGATCTAATCATGTGAAGCATCAGAATGATAAAATCCACATCAAGTGAAACTTGGAATTACATAGTAGTAGTAAATCCAAAGTTTAAAATCTGGTTTTGTCCCCGCGAACGAGGGTGGCCGGATTCACCTCACATTGGCAGCAACCGCTCTTACTCCCTCCTTCCACTTCACCCAATTCAATGCATCCTCCATCCTCAACCCTCCTACTCTCCTCCTCCTCACTTGATTCTTCCAAGTCTTCTTTGGACATCCCCTCCTCAAACCACCAACCTCAAACTCAAAAGCCCTTAAAATATGCCTGTCATCCTTCCTCAGCACAAGCCCATACCAACGTACACTATTCGCCTTCGCCAACCGGTCCATCGCCTCTTCCAAACCCAACATCTGCATCAAATCCTCAGTCTTCATCCTATCCATTAATTTCACACCATCCATCGCTCTCATCATTGCCCTCTCTGTCCTTCTCAGATTATGGATAAAAATCTTCTAAATTGAATGAAAATATTTGCAAATTGCAATTTGCTAATGAAGTTTGCTGCAAAATCTCATCAGCTCTGGGGTCAGGGCAGTTCCTCTCCTGCATCACGCATTTTATTTTATATGTTAACAAGATAACACCCATCATGCCTGAAATATATAACCACAAAATTAGCTTTATTTACACCCAAGTGAATACTACATACATGTAAGCCCATTTTGTCTGTGGTTTGATAGTCTTTTGGAACAAATTATGTATGCTATGTAAGTGCAGCAAATTGTCTAAGACTGACATTTATTATCCATTCTGTGCATTACTCATCCAAATTGTCACAAGGTAGTTTAGGCCTAACAAGAAAAACAGTTTGTCTCCCACACATTTGGCAAAATGTGGTCTTTTTTAAGAAAATGAACAAAGCGATATGCATTCTTTTGTTGTGCTTTGTAGGACTATGCGGCAAAAAAAGTAACTCCACATATTCATGCACACAAGTGAGACAAACTTTTTTTGGCCTGATGCAAAGTTATAAAACAATAAAAAATCTTTGAAGTGACTCATCATTTTCCCCCTAATATGCCAACCAACCAATTATTTTTTTAGGCCAATAGGAATTTCTTGCTGAATATAAAGCTTAAAAAAGTCCTAACAACTCAAACTGAATACTAATTATGAGCTATACAAAAAGAAGCTAACCGTTTTGGATCAGATAATCAGATTTGAAACGGGAACAGCCTATTCAAGGAATTCCTGCCTGAAAACTTGAATGTACGATAAATTGTTGTAATTGAAATTCGTTCAGTCTTATTAACAGATGCACTAAGTTAGTTTACCTTCCTTTTTAGTTTACTTTTTCTTCAGGATGCCAGCATGCACGCTCACCAAATAATTCCACTCACTGTTGGAAGCCAGCAAGCCCCGCAGCACTGCCAGTCAGAAATGCGCATTCTGGTTTCCTATCTTCGCCAAGCTACGCTATACTCTCTTGAACACATTCCTATCTGGGCCAATTATACACTCTTACATGAATGTCTTTCATATGCCATTCAAGCAGTTCCCTTTCCCCCTTCCTGCAACAAGTTGTGTACTTCTTTTAATATACATACTGTACATGCAGTGTAAAAAGCCCAAAATACCCCCACACACACTTTACTTGTAAGAGAAAATCCATGCCAATCGAGGCCCTCTCTGGATCTTCATGTTTTCAAAATTTATTTTGTATGCAATTTTTTAGTCTATGGAATATAAATTTTAAAAAATACAGCGTTCATCGAATGCATGTGTCGTCTGCCATCATGGTTTGTGAATGGGGTCAAAGGTCACAAGGTCACATGAGGTCAACAACATGTGGGACTCTTGTATCCAAGAATAATGAAAATGTGCGCACATAGTGGAAACAATAGGCATTTATATTTAGGGTTAACATTTGGATCAACATTTTTAGCACAGCCACACAGACAGACACACACACATAAATACACTAACAAAGCAATCCCTACATGCATGTGCCCTCTTGCAGATGACACACAAAGACCCCTCGCATTTTAGTGTCACAATCTTTATTGGCTCTGCATTTTAGTATGTCAAAAAAAAAAAATAATTACCGAAAATACAGGCCCCTTCCACAGTAAGTACCAGCCCCTTATACATGAACATGCTCTACATGGATACATTGTATCCATTTCCAAAATCCATATGTTGACTGAAAGGAATCACTCCACTGTGAATGCATTGGTTCCATACAGGACAAAACTTAACCCAACATACTCTGTGACAAATTTATCATTTCTTTTTATGAGCGGAAAGATGGGCGATCGTTTCATCAATGTTGAACTTCGGAGACCGACTGACTGACTGTAGAGATGACTTAAGTTTGACCAAAACTAAATGAGCAAAGAGTGCTTGTTTTTGTTTATGGATGAGCTCAGAAAAATCTGACTTTTATCAAAAAATACTAAAAATGGACAAGTTTGGTAACTTCTTGCACTCAGCTCAGGTCTACATGTATGTAGACATACAAACACTTAGCAAGTGCAGGATCATGTCTGCAATAGCACCCTAATTGGTACTTGAGTCTACTGAAGTGCTTAAAGGCGGACTCAGAAATTTCCTGAGGAGGGCGCCCTCAATTTTCAAACAAATCGTGCTTTTTGCATATACATAATGCTTGTCCATGCAATAATCACTGTGTGAAATAACTAAGCTCAAATCAAAGTCCTACTCCTTCATACATAGAAAATAACATGCAGACATGGCAATGTGACTGGAACAAACAGTGCATTGGATTTGCTGGAGGTTGGGCTGAAACTTATTAATTCATCCACAATGAATCAAGTACAATGCTAAATATAGTCCAGTGATACATTTTTCTAAACTGCAAATAAGCTCTGCGTACATCAATTTATGCATTATGCATTTTAGCAGGGCTGTAAAAAATGCAAAATTTCCTGGGAATATGATCAAATTTCCCTCTAAGATAGCAAAATTTCCCTCCAAGATTTCAAAATTTCCCTTTAATTCTTATGTATTTCTTTATTTTAAGGTCAAAAATTTCCCTCCAGATAGCAAAATTTCCCGGGAATGACATTCCCAAATTCCCCACTTTTTCCAGGCATGCATTTTAGTAGCAAAATATCAGTATCTCCCTCCAAATTTTAAGCTGAACAGACTACAATAGACATCACATGGTGGTACAAATCAGTATTCAATCGCCATGTGTATATGACTCAAATCTTAAAAGCATTCTGGTTGCAAGGAAAAACAGAGACCCTAGGAAAAAAGACTCAAAAAGGCAAGTGTCGGGTCTTGTGTTTGCCCACTGATCCTCGCAAAAGGAAATTGTAGCCCTAATGTGTCATTCTACAAAACTGGATAGGTGAAGTGTTGTCATTCGGTTGATGTTAACTCCCTGAATACTACTGCCTTTTTTACAGTCTTTGTGATAGGTTGGTTTCATGTTAGGCGTATGAAAGTCGATGTTATGTTTCCCGTAACCCGCCCGGCGCCCGCGTTATGATTTTTTGCCCGCGTTTGAGATGCTGAAATCCCTAAAAAGTTTATTATTTGTATTTTAAAGAAAATATCAAGGTTTCTTCTTGTGATCACATCTTGTGAATGTGATTTTAGTAGATTTTAAATCAAAGAATTTTTAAATGTAGGGTGGTGGTTTGACACAACATTGTAGCTATTAGAGCATGCTGAAGGTTGGTGAAATGGTTGTTTCTTCAAGTTACGAATAATGAATAATGAAATAGTTGCCTCATTATGATTTGCAAAAAATGTTACGGGAAACATAACATTGACTTTCAATGGCCTTATAGACATATGAGTAACCAATTAAACTAGTGTTTTTAAAATATTGCAGCCAAATCCTCTTCAGAGCTACCAGGACCACCATTCTCAACATGATGCTGCCTGATGGGCAGGTACTGTAAAAGTGATAATTTTCGCGTGTGTAATTTTTCGCGTTTCAGCGATTTTAAACATTTTTGCTTGTTTTTAAATTCGCTCTTTTCAGCTATCCTACATAGACCTACACACAAAATAAACATTTTCGCGGGTTTTTAATTTCGCGCTAGCTCAGAAGCGCGTGAAAAGCGCGAAAATTAATGTAGCGCAAACATTTCCACTTTTACAGTAGTTCTCAAGGTGGTTAAAGGGGCTTTGTTGCTTTTGGTTTTTATTGGTTTGTCTTTTTTTTTGGTTGAAACTCTGCAAATTAAAAGATAATTAAGCAATTACCATGCTGAATAGTAATTAAGCAGATTTCTTTGGTGGACATTCCTGACACAGTTGCACATGAATCTCAACATAAATTCAGATCATTATTCCGCACACAACCACTCTAAAAAAGTTTGGCTCCAGTCAGCAGATTGTGTATTTAAAAGTGTAAATTTCAGCTGCTGTAATTCATCTAGTAGGCCTACCCTCATCAAAACAGAGCTTTTCCAAAAATTGTACCAGTGGAATATTAATTCCCATTTCCCCCAAATGGATCATTCCCCCAAATGGATCTCCCCCCCAACTGGAAAACCAAACTGGGGGAATTTTCCCCCGATCCCTTTGCACATGACCCTTTATTGCAGCTGATGAAGATTTTACAAAGACAGCAGACCGCAAAACACATACTCCCCCTATATTACAGAAGAGGACCGTTGTGGTGCCAATCACAAGCTCACTTATCAGCATACATGTCCGCATTTAACCACACTTGTTTGACAAGTTCTTCATGAATAGAAATGTGGTGGAAAAGTCCACACTTATGTGCTAAAGTAAGCAAACACCGCAATCTGCCTTGTTGAGGCACATGTGCATGCATAACCCGCCTATGAACTTGGACGTCCTAATTTGCTAAACATGGAAACATGTACGCACAAAGTGCATTCACTCTTTCAGATCTAGCTAATCATACATAAAGTTTGGGTTGAGTGTGTCAACAAAATTTTACTTTTTATGATGATATTGAAACCTGAATACCAGGTTCTAGTTTGATTTTTCTCAAGCTATAGATGTATTGGTTTTAACATCTGAATGTATGGGGGTGGGGGATTTGCTAGACAATGTGATGGGGATACATTTTGATTATAACAGCACCTTGGTTGATAAGTTTGTTCAGCCTGGTAAATGCAGGGGTCACACATTTCCCATGCACTTTTAATCTAAGTTGGCTCAATAGTTTTACTGTTGCCAAGTCAAACTTATCACCCACTCCTTGAAGGACCTAGTATAAATAGGGGCCTACAAGTTTACCATAATTTTCCATTTTTTTCAGCATCTTTTTTCATTTGGTTCAATAGTTTTTGACATGCCAAGTCAAACTTATCACCCACTCCTTGAAGGATACAGGTTTACCATAACATTCCAACTTTTTCAGCATCTTTTTTTCAAATCTTGCCCCTTTCAGTGTATGCATTTTCCTCAATTTTACAGGACCCATTATATGCTTTTGTGGATATAATGAATGTTAAAAAAAATACATCAGTCCTCGGACCGCTTGTGTCGCCTGCCGTCGCGGTTAGTGAATGATGGGCCTAAAATGACCTTTGACCTTGATATGTGACCTTTGACCTCATCAACAAATGAGGGATCTTATGTTGCACCTATGATTCAAGTTTGGTTCCAATTGAACTTCAACTTTTCAAATGAGGTCAATTTTACATTTTCAGCCTATTTTACAACTTGACCTCACATGACCTTTGACCTTGGTATGCGACCTTTGACCTCATCAACAAATGAGGGATCCCATGTCGCACCTATGATTTAAGTTTGGTTCCAATTGAACTTCAACTTTTCAAATGAGGTCGATTTGACATTTTCAGCCTATTTTACAACTTGACCTCACATGACCTTTGACCTTGGCATGTGACCTTTGACCTCATCAAAAAGTGAGGGTGCTATGTTACACCTGTGACCCAAGTTTGGTTTAAATCCATCAAAGTATGAGGAGGCAAATGTTAACCCTTTTTCACAACAGACATCATCATCATCAACAACAGACATCAACAACTACAGACAACAACAGTGGACAAAGTGATCCCTATGTGTCTTCCTGCCTTAGGGCAGGCGACACAAAAATGACCAGAAGTATGGTAAATTGGAATTCAAATGTCCCATATCCTGGGTCTAGGCCTATGGTTTAACCATGTGCGCGCACACACACACAAGCACGCACACACACACACACGTACATTGTACACGCACAAAATGGCTGCCATCTTTTTTGGGTTTATTGGTATCACAGAATTGTATTCTCATAGCGGCCTGCTTAACAGATCTGTACAGGGATTATTGACAATAGCAAGATTGTTTGCCTATTGTATTGTGCCACACGCTCATGCCGTATGACCCCGTCCAAAAATTGTGCTAGAGTGACCTTCCTTCCAACTGACAATTTTATAATGACCATCCCCTTGTCACACATCAACATATTATACAAAATATAAAGGTGCTGCATTGTTGTACTGCCTATCCATCATTCGGCATGGTTGGTTAATTTCTTCAATAAGTTACAGAAGCAGACCGGTAAAGGTGTGCTACTAACTACATTACAATCCTAAAGCAGTTCTAGAGGACAAAGCAACTCAGAGCCTCTAGACTCAGCATGCTATCCGGAAAAAATTGAATTTGAGATGCGCTCCGAGGTTACCTCCAGTCATTATTTTTCATAGTTTGCATTCTACCATTTGGCAAATGACCCTTGAATTGGTCCTTTTACCAACCAAATCTTTTCCACACCACCTGCAATGCTGGTGGTACATGTATGGACAGAGGATAACATTTGGCCTACAGCTGTTGTTCAACAGTGCACTTCCGGCGATGTCCTTTGTTCATCGCCGGATAAGGAATGAAGGACGCCCTCTATAGTTTTCATGAGAACGGATGAACTTGAAACGTTTTGCATAATAAAGCGACATGCTCAAAGTTTACCTTTTGCTGGTTTTCAAAAAATCCGACTTTACATATATTCCCCAAAAGTCGGTTTTACGTAAAGATATAATACAGGCTTCAATGGGTAATTAAAATTTCCATATTTGAAGCCTTTCCACCCCAAGAACCACAATGCCGCGTTGCACGGATGTGCGCTATATTATTTAGCAACATATATGTGAGTGGCGTTCTGGTTCTTGGGGTGGAAAGACCTCATTTTTGCATTTTTGTTTTCTGGGGGGGCCGGAACACTAAATGGAATTGCCAAAAACAACGAACTTTTTACATACAAACCATACCATATCATTATGGTAAGGCATGCTAATCTACCAAGGGCTCTGTTCAGTAGCCTTGGATGAGCACATGTTAACAAAAGCTGACCACGCACGTCCTGGGTATCATAAATCATACTAAAATACAGGGGATGTATTTGCTCAATACAATGGTGAATGAAAGCTATTGAACTGCGCCATGGGAATGATATAGCGCATAGTGCAGATAACTTGCTCATGATATAAATAGCGCGGTCATAGGCCATTGTGTTGTATTCCAGAGTCTGCTTGGTGAGAAGACGGTTATATAATCCAAGTCTTAGCAACATAAGCTAATAGGTATTTGGGTATTGTTATAAAGGGCTGCCTCATGTAGCCTCTTTGTAGCTTATGAAGGACAAAAGGTCTATCTATAGGCATCACTTACAAGCTCCATGACAAAGGGCAGCTATGGAACATTTTCCTGTTTCTAAGTATTAAATCAATGGTCATTGAAATGGAGGCATACTCCAAGCTTTGCTTTTTCCAGAGAGCATGCCCCTGAAGTTTCTCAGACTTTTCTCATTTTTTCTTGATACAAGTGTATCTTGGGGATAAAAAACACCTTGCGTACATGATAAAGTAGTTGTCAAACACCAACTCAAATTGATGGTGAAATATAACTATTATCATTATAGAGGGCCTCCTTCTCTCCTTATCTGGTGATGTCCTTTCTGGTAAGGAATCTAGATTTTGGCAATGAAGTTCCCTGCCGTGTGTTGTTGTGGCATTTAAATTAATTAATTCCTATATTGACCTGAACTTGCATGGGGCATTTGACCTGGTCACTAACATTTCAAGTGTACAAATAGATGATCATAGCCTTTAATAGATAAATAGTTGTTTAGGTAATTATTGTCTGGATGAGGATGATGATGAGGATGATGATGATGATGATGATGAGGATGATGATGAGGATGATGATGATGAGGATGGTGATGATGATGATGAGGATGATGATGATGAGGAGGATGAGGATGATGATGATGATGATGAGGATGATGATGAGGATGATGATGAGGATGATGATGATGATGAGGATGGTGATGATGATGAGGAGGATGAGGATGATGATGATGAGGAGGATGAGGACGAGGAGGATGAGG
This sequence comes from Ophioderma brevispina, assembly GCA_023653785.1. Classification (NCBI taxonomy): domain Eukaryota; kingdom Metazoa; phylum Echinodermata; class Ophiuroidea; order Amphilepidida; family Ophiodermatidae; genus Ophioderma; species Ophioderma brevispina. The sequence continues at coordinate 30,982 of JAMKCH010011145.1, read as the reverse complement.
AAGAGGAGGATGAGGAAGAGGAGGATGAGGAGGATGATGATGAGGATGAGGAGGATGAGGAGGAGGAGGTGGTGGTGGTGGAGGAGGACGAGGAGGAGGAGCTACATCACTAGTGAGATGAACAAAAACAAAACAAAAACAAAATGAGCACACTGGCACAGTCTGTGTGTGTGTTTGAGGTTACAATGTAAAGCAAAGTCTTTTCACAAATATTTTGTGTTTTTTGTTTTTCTTTACGCCTTTTTCCATGATATGCTTATCTTCCATAACCATCCTGGGAACTGATTGAACAATGAAGAATTGAAGATGGAACAAATACATTTTTTCCTGAATTATATTCAATTTCTTGTGGCTACCCCTAGCCTACAGGTACATATGGCCAAGAAAAAAAAAGGGTTTTCTCAGAAGACTGCACACATTTTGTTTAAAATTGGTCTTTTAGCCAGGGTTCGATTTACCCAGGTGCACACATGCACCAGTGCATGTAATATTGACTCTGTGCATGTGAATTTTCCTCTGTGCATGTTATTTTTCTGTATTTTCAGCCCTTATTTGGGAAAAAAGCTAACATGTGCATGTAGATTTTATTTTCTAAATCGACCCCTGCTTTTAGCGCATTATATTTTTAAATTTTCAGAAAAAAAATTTTTAATTGTAAATGAAAATCATGGGTCAGTTAGCAGATTTTTTTTATATTTTGTGCTAATTTGCATTCAAATTTTTGGGTTGGCAGGTTTTTCTAGGTTCGGTCGGGTTACGGCAAACAATTTTTTTTTGGCTAAAAACTTTTTTTGCTCAAAAGGTAGGCCCTACTCGAATGGATCAAAAACAGATCAAGACTTTAAATAGTCAATTCCCAGCTCAAATCTTGTTTCTAGCAAACAAGTAGGGATGCGATTAAAAACATCCTGCAATCTTGCTAACTACACAAGTGTACAGACATATAACTTTGGGCTTCTGACAAGCGACCCCTGTTATCCCCCTGCTTGACTGAATTATCATCCTCCCAGTCCTACCAACAAATAATGTTTTTTTGTGAAAACAGACATTAGAACAAAATTTGTTAAAGTACCATACCTTGAAACAGTAATTTTTTACTATTTCATGAAGTCATAAATATTGGGATCCCAACATTTCTTTACAAACCCTGCATACAAGTAACAAGTATTTTTTTTAAAAATGTGTTCTTAAGTTTACCACAAGCAGTTAAAGGCTGACTCGGAGATTTCAAAATAAAATTATTCCTGTATCAATTTATTTATAGCCACCTAAAATTCTGAAATTCCGAAGTTTGAGATGAATCTGATTTTTCATTTTTTTATGCAGTACAAGTATCGAATATAACACAACCCGTTTTATCATATATCTAGGATACTGTGTATAACAAAATTTCTGGATCCGGAATTTAAAGCTGCATGTGATTTTTTATGAAGGACAACAATTTGAAATTGGGCACGCATTATGCAAAAAAATATGATTTGTGGGTAAAATGAGGGTGCCATCCTAGGGAAATCTGATTCAGCCAATAACTTTCCTACACCAATTCTCAATACTTCATGCAAAAAAAAAAAAAATTGTGGGCTCTAGAAACAAAAATTAGGTACAATGTAGATCTATATTTGTACATTAAAAAAAAATAAGTCAGGCCAAAACTTACCTATAAACCAATCTAATCCTTTGTCGTAATATTTATCAAAGAATGGACTTCTTCTCCAGCCGCTTTGACATCAGGATGAAGACGTATGAATCCACAGCAAGGCCCTAGTTTCCTCCCTTTTTCACCCCAATTATCAATGCGTTGGTAGCTTCTATCTTCTTAAGTTTTTGTCTGTTCATATTGTCTTCAACTGACGCCCGATAATGAAGGTTCTAACAGAGCACATGCTTTCCAAGTGTAAATCATCCCAACTTTGAACCATCATCTGTTGATGATGATATAAGTAGTCCCGAGATGATGATTCTTCTTGGTCTGAACTGAGAGAACTTGAAGACTCTGAAAATAACTTTCTTGTTCTTGTTGAGTTTCTAAACACATAAGCCCTTGACTTTCAAAGTCAAGTTTTCCTTCCTTCCTCAGACCATCCAAGTTCTCTTATGAGTTTGCCTGTTGTGGTAACTACAAATGGACGAGACGTTGCCCTCATTAGTAATAATCCCTGAAATATTTCCTTATTTGTTTATTGCCCGATTGAGAGTTTCTTCTTGACGATCCCCTTTTCTGTTTCTTGAATGGAAAGTTTCTGAACAACAGTTTTGCAATGCGTATATCGCATCTCACAGTGCAGCATACCAGAACTTCAGTATGTCTACTTTCTTGCGAAAAATGCCATAAAAGAACTTCGTAAATTCTGCCATTTTCACCCAGTTATAATGTTCCTTTGGCTGATAACAATGAATCAACACTGAGCAAAATTGTTAGAAGCGATAATATACCGTCCTCGAGATAAATAGGAATTTTAGTCCACCATCACAAGGGCACTAAAATCCCGTGTTATTCGTGTCATTGTATGCTCGTCTATGCACCTGTATTCTCCAATCAATTAAGGGATTCTCTGCTCGCTGGTGTTATCCGCAAGCAGCTGGTACTTCGCCCTGTAATACCAACATGAAAAATCTATTCAAATTGTCGACTTTCGAGCGTAAATGCCGAGCAACGTAATATCCTTTCCTGACATTTTGAGAGTAGAAGATTGTCATCTAAAGGTATTTAATCAAGAAAGGTTTGGCCTGACATCGTCCGGAAAAGCGCAATAATTCGGGCAAAATTCACCGTTTAGTCTTTCCAATACATTCACTCACTACACCACTCCTACCTAATCTTGTTTCAAGCCTTGGGGACTGGCCATGAATGGTTTTTTCGCCTCGCAATCATAACCAAAACGGAGGCCAACATGCGGTCAAATGAAAAGCCCCCTGCCCTCTGCCTTTGTAAAATTCCGAAGTAGTGGAAGTTGATAAGTCCATAATTTTCACACCAAATCGTGGCACTTCTTGACAAATCAACATTAACTTGGCACAACCTTCCTTGGGGGATGTAAAGCAATTTCAGAAGGTGTGCCCAAAAATTGACCACAAATAATGGACTTCATAGGCCCACGGCCCCTTTTTTCATATTTTCATATGTAATGTTAAAATCATTTACTTTCAATAATCATATCAATTTGGTATCAAATTAAGCTTGAGACTGTAGAGTGCTAAAATGATCAAAATTTTGTTGAATACTTGGTAAGCAGAGGTCAGTTTTGGGTCCTGAAAGGGTCATACGATACCATTAGCCAGTATTGTGGCTGATAACCGTAGTTAAGGCTTGGTGTCAACGTGTCGAAATCAAAATGGAATGATCCCTTGTTTCACTCCTATGGGCTATTTGAAAAATTGCATGTGAGAAGCACCACAAACACCTAACTTTAACTATGCATAATAATAGTCCAACCCCGCCTCTTGTATTATATGGCACAACAGTAATCGTAACTTGAGGTTTCATTTATAAATTGCCATTTAAATATATCAATAATATTCAATTGCGAGTAGTTTAAGGTATTGATAGGCCATCAAAATAGGGCAAACATAATGACTAATGACTAATACTAATTTGCAACATATCTATTTCTCCAGAATTGTATTGGCGAAACCTTTAAGAAAAACGTATCAAAGTTTTACACCAAAATCAAAGTAGTAGAGTATTATGGTGGGGAAGGTTTATACAGGTCAAAATATTGGAAAACGGTTTTAGAAACGTGCTGCTGAAAAGTATGGTCATCGCCTCAAGGATTAAAAAGGCATAGTTTCCCTACCGGAAGTAGTTAATTGTTATGAGGCAAATAGGTTCAGGTATCACAATGAGGTCAAATTTTATATTTTCCGTTTGGTTATAAATAATATTAATGGTTTCTTTTTTTTTTTTACTGTTAAGAAGCCCCAAATATATGGACAACCATATTGATATTTTGTTGCACTCATTAGAATGCAAATGTGACTGGGGCTATCTGAGGTCACTAACTATAACACTAATTCTATATTGAACTGTCAAACTAGGAATCTATTACAGGGGCAGCGGCCCAGGTTAATACAATCTAGGAGGGGCCGAAAACATTCATAGGGGCAAAATAGCTACAAAATAAAACTCGTTTATAGGTTAAAACCCTCTAAATTTTACGCAATTCATTGCTTAAAACCCTGATTTTCCTGAATTTTGAAATTCATCAGGGGCGGCAGGGCCATCCCTGGCGCTGTCCGCCCCGCCCCTGCTATATACAATTTAGTATCCTAGTGGGACCAATAATAAAACAAATTCAAAGCCAGTTTGAAAAACAAATTCAAAGCCAGTAGTTTGGAGCAAATTGGACAAAGTGTACCAGGATGACCTTGAACGATTGCCCTATGTAATAAAACAATAGTCACAGATGACTGTCGAACTATACCTTATTAAGTCGAACCAATTACAATTTTTACCACGGCCTGTACAAACTTGGACCCCTTATTCCTACATATTCACAGTTCGAGTTTGGTTTATTTTAGTATTCTTCGTCAATTTTGCCAGTATATTAACACTAAAACTATAAAACCCAGGAGTGTATATATTGCCGTTTGTTGGTACATTCTGTGTGAAAAGCTGTTGTTTGAAGTGGCAGTTTAATTAATACTACATATTAAAGCATGAAGTATTGCTTGAAGAGATGTATAGGTCAATAGGTCAATACATGGTTATGTTTGTACCAGGTTTAGGGTTGCCGATTTAAGCAATTTTATGGTCAGTGGGGACAAGGGAGCTTGGGAAATAGCTAAAAAATGTCTCACACTCATTCAAATGGCGAATGGCATTCATTCTTAAATTGTTGCTTCAACCACAAAACAAATAATTAAAAAATAAAAACAATTTAAAAAAATGAATAAATATACAATATAAAATAAAAATTTTTAAAAAATAAATTAAAACGATTTTAAAGTTAATAGCTTTGAGTTCCAATATCAAAACATATTGATACAGATGGAGTTTAGGGTAAAGGTAAGTCAATCAAAATAAAAACATATATATAATCATATCAAAAATAATATACTAATACAAAAAAGACATACACAAGTGATGGTTCCCAACAGAAGAAAGTCAATCCACTGGACGTTCCTGTCCCAAAAGCTTGTATTATTTGTTCAAAATGATTTCTGGAAAATTTGCATGAATGAACATCCTCATGGAAAATGAGGATTCTTGTCAGGAGTCTACAAGATACCCACATATTGGGTAGGATTTCTAGAAGGGATCTTGTAACAAGTGAGCCCAAATACCTGTGACCTGAAATTTTATCGAAACTTGCTCAGAAGTACCCAACAAACTAGTTCACAGAATACGCTATTAAAAGCAGGGATGAACGTGAAAGCACAGGCATTTCTTGCCTATGTCAAAACTGTAGAAAATCACATCCAGGAACTTTGCACATAATGACCATGAAATCTCTTAAAGAAAAAGACAAACCTGAACAAAAAAAAAACAATGGAAAGAGACGATTTTGAGAGTTTTCTTGGTGACTGTCAACAGCAGTACAGAACACATTCCTTGGCCTCCACCTAGAAATGGCTCTGTGCTGTGGAACATGTTTGGAACATGATTGACAACATTCTTGGTGGATCTTATTGGACACAAGTCTTGTAAGAAGCCCGGGATGCCGCGTTTGAATTTAAATTCAATTCTGAAGGCTGGCACATATGACAAGGGCCTGGCGCAACCATCAAGTCTCAGAACTTTATACTTGGGCAAAACTTGAACAGCATGCTTTGCAGCTCATATATAATACTTGTGGATCCTTTTTCTAGTTGGAGACCGGAGTAGTGCTACAGCCTTCATTGTCATACGGAAATACAATTGAAAAGACGAGAGTATTGGGATTGTTGTGGGGAATGTAATACCGTATGTTACAGCTTTTCAGTTCATAAAGGGAAACCCATCTTGAAACAATGATGTAAAAGAGACCAACCTTCCAATTACTGTGATATCATTTCTTGATGTAATTATAGTATTGATGGATATTGATGTGCACTCGCTATCACCAGGACTTTCGTGCTATAACAGAGTGCGGGACAGCACTAACCACCTGGTCTTGCCAAGGAAACCGTATGATTTCAATTCCAGGCATACAATTGTTTCATTAAACATTAGAGGGGATTTTGAGACATTCTGGGTTATCAAAAAGACATGATAAAGTTTCTCCGCATGTCCACAACATGCTCAGTCTTAGAGGCTCTGGTATCTGGTAAGGAATGATAGCTTACTCAGCTAGGATGTTGACAACTCCTGAAAGCTATTGAGACTGCTACCTGAATATCAAAGGTAAGTAGGAACTGCTGAAGTTATGGCGCCAGGAAATTACCTTTTCTTAGTGAACTGCAAGTGGGTGTTCACTCGCCACAGGATTTTTGCTCTGGCACTTATAATGGAAAAGATATCAGTGATGGTGAACCAGAAAACTTCTAATTATTCGGTTTTTGAATTTGGGCAATTGTATTTGAAGTAAGACTCTGACAGAAGTATCAGACCTGAAAATTAATTCCAATCACATTTTTGGTTGCATGAAAAGTCAAACCCACTTGTGGACGTAGACAAAAAAGTGTACTTTTTGAGTTACTCATGTTGTAGTAACAGTCCCTTTTGCAAAAACTGTTTAAGTTTGTTAACGCATCTGTACCCATCAGGGCGATTAAGGCTGAAAGAAGAAGAAAAAAAAAACAAAGATGAAAATAAAGCTGTCATATTAGGTTGAAATTTCCCAAAGATAACCGTTGTGGACGTACGTTCCAGAAAAGTTTCAATTGTACACCCAACGACGAAATTCCACATCGATTTCTTAATAAATAACACATATCCTTAAAAAAAACAAACGTTTTTAAAATCCACGACGTTATTACCAACTTGTCAATTGCAATCTGTTTTAAATAAACATCAAAAAGGTAGTACAAAAGGTGCTTGATAGTGCCATAAGCAAGCTGTCACTTTTTGTAATATCCAACAATGCTAATTTGTGAAATGGAATATGCCTATTCATGTTTTCATGAAACTACAATAGCATTTACCGTTGATAATGAAACAAATCAAGTGTTATTTTGGATGATTTTTATTTTTACAAATTCCAAAATTTGTTTGACCTTATTACGGAACTGGCCATTTATTGTATGCACGCTAGGATGGTGGAATTTTACCAAGTTTATATCAAATGACCTTCAATGAACCTTTAATGACCTATAATGACCCCAAAGCTAAGATAACCTACTAAGTATCTTTAAGACAATCTTTACGTTCCAGGCTTTAATTTGATACCACACATGATAGGTTTCTAGGATTTCCATCTGACATCTTTAAGCAATATTCAAAAAAGGGGGCGGGGCATACAAAATAAACAAAAAATTGGGACCCGTCATTAATGAGGGCCGATTTTTGGGCACCCCTTCTAAAGTTTTGCTTTGGTGTACCCCAAAGGAATGTTTGTTGCCAAGTTCATGCTTTTTGGTCCAGACGTGCACGATGTTTATGGTTATCTACTACACTAAAGTCATAGAGCTTCAAACAACCAAAAACAAACTAAAAAAGAAGAAAACTTTTATTTGGAAGTTGCATCATTTGTTTTTACTTTAATTTTATTAATTGGAGATAAGTCTTTATAGAAATTGTAATTTAATGCCATTTTCTCACTTTTTGCATTTTTGTGTAGTGCACTGATAAAGGCTAAAAATTATGCAATAAATATAAATGGTAACTCAGATAATTTCAGCACTTTTTTTCAACACATAGAACCTCTCTTTCAAACATAAAATATGCACTAGTACTAGGCCTATCCTTCTCTCCAAACATCCATCAAACACTTACTGAATAAACTGAAAAAGACCACTCCGCTTTCACATTATGAAAATGAGTGAATTTTGGGCATGTCACTCTTGTTTTGGGGGGTGCTTAATTGTGATGCTTCTCCGTCAGTCCATGGATTATTATAGTAACGGTCAGTCCGTTTACATTTTAATGTTAGCTATTTTAAAATCTATCAAGCCTTATTGGCCTCTCGAATGCCCACGCAAATGTCTTCATCTTTATTTTTAAATTTTGAGTGTGGCTTGAAACGAACTGACACTATCTATTTATTTTTTTAAACCACCCCATATTATTACATGTGTATTTTTGAGTTAGCCAATTATCATAGTTCTTACGACTAAAAACATGATTTGCATGACCCACCGACCATGAACTCATTTTTTTTCACTGCACAATGAATATTTACCCTAATTTTTTGGATTTTCAGGTGAACCTCTCTCTCTTTCCCCTCTCTGCAACATTCAAAAAAAAAAGAAAATGTGTATGTTAAAAAGTGTAAAATTTTGCAAAATTGATATTTTTGAGCATGGAGCTCACACTTTCAAATCCTCCAGAGTCCTTAGTGGAACTGTATATAAAAGGATGAACGTAAAAAAAAAAAAAACAAAACAAAAAACAAAAAACAACAACAACAAAACCACCACCAGCAGCCATCAGCACCACCACCACACCACCACCCAACCTACTTATTTGTTGTAGGCATTTTTTCCAAAGTACACAGCTTCAATTATTTTGTGAAGGTAATTTTTTTTTTCCTATGTATGAAAATTTGTTGTAACGTTTTTAATTTGCTACATCTAATAAAGGGGCATTTTTGGTGCAAACAAAAAGGTTGAGAAAGAAAGAAATAAGTTAACTTATGTCAATAGGGGAAATAGGTTCGCTATGTAAAATAGAAATAAGGTTCGCTATGTGAAATAGGAAATAAGGTTCACTATGTGAAATAGGGGAAAAATAAGGTTCACTACTTTCTGAAAGGTAAATAAGGTTCACATGTCAAATAGGAAATAGGTTGTTCGCTATGTCAAATTGGAAATAAGGTTCACTATGTCAAATAGGAAAGAAGGTCACTACGTTCAAATAGGAACAGGTCACATGTCAAATAGGAAATAATGTCAACTAGGTCAATTTGGGAAATAAGGTTTGCTATGTCAAAGGGAATTAAGGTTCATTATGTCAAATAGGAAATAGTTCGCTATGTGAAATAGGAAATAAGGTTCACTATGTCAAATAGGAAATAAGGTTTGCTATGTCAAATAGGAAATAAGGTTTGCTATGTCAAATAGGAAATAAGGTTCCCTATGTCAAATAGGAATTAAGGTTCACTATGTCAAATAGGAAATAAGGTTCACTATGTCAAATTGGAAATAAGGTTTGCTATGTCAAATTTGAAATAAGGTTTGCTATGTCAAATAGGAAATAAGGTTCATTATGTCAAATTGGAAATAAGTTTCCCCATGTCAAATAGGAAACAAGGTTCGCTATGTCAAATAGGAAATAAGGTTCGCTATGTCAAATTGCAATAAGGTTCCCTATGTCAAACAGGAAACAAGGTTCGCTATGTCAAATAGGAAATAGTGCTCTTAAGCATATCGAACGGTCACACACAGACTTGACTAAAGGCTAGGCCTGGTCACGAATATTTAAATCTAAATGGCCATTATTTGAAATTACACTATCTTGCAGCAAGGTTAATCCACTAACCTTGACGTATTTTTAAGTCAATAATTTATTCCAAAATTTTCATGATATTACTAAGATGTATTTAGCTATGGTTTAAGAGGAGATTTTCTAATGAAACTGAGGCAGACTGCCATAGTAATGCATGTAGCAGTTCCCCAAATTACCGTTTGGAAATCCCCAAATCGAGCAGGTTGTGTCCTCCCCCACCTGATTTTGTAAGCTCATTGAAGATGTGGGGGAGGGGCATATTTGGCAAAAGTGGACTTTACCAAAATTGGTAACCTTTTAAAAAGAAATTCGCCTTTTTATCTCTTTTTAAGGGTTTGAGGGGCTTTTTGGAATTTGGGGGACATGCGCCACACTGCCCCTAACCTGGTTACGGGCCTGCAAAAGGTGCATTCATGATTTCAGCACCTTTATTCTGTTCATTAGATAACCCGGGCATGGCAACCTCCAACTCATGACAGGAGTTGGACAACTTGCAGTAGTCTAAAAGTGAAAAATAAGTCTGTAGAATTTGCATAATTTTTTTTTAACGCAAAATGACAAAAAAGGAAAAAAAAAACAGGATTGTTCTTATATTCAATTGTGTTGTAGAAAGTGTCCGTGTGGACACTAATGACTTAAAGATATACGATTTTGTCTTTATTAGGTTGCTTGCAGCCTATAACTTGGCCGGGTACATTAGGATTAGCTATATTGGTACAGACATGCCAAAAAAATCTGATTTTTATTTTTCGATTTCTGAGTGCAAATCATGATGCTTGTAAGTTTGGAAAGGAGCTTTCTCAAGGATATCTGTTGCACCCATAAAGCTTAATCCTATTGCGGAACATTAACACACCCAAAAATCAAGTGTATGTCATTAAACAAGTTTAGACCCAGGCCAGGGTAACAAGAGGGGTCAGGGAGCAGATCACACAAAAAAAAAAAAGGTGTAAAGGAGCACACTGAAAAGGGACGGAGGACAAATACAAATTCCAGTAGCTACAGCTTTGAGCCAACTGGCCATTCAAGGACTACATATTGGACAAAATTGTTGGGAACAATTGGTATCTTGTTAAACGGACCCCCCCATACCCCGAATTAATGTTGAAAATGTCATTTATTCATGCACTCTTAAGACCACCCAACATGGATTGGTGGGTGGACAGGGAGGGTCAAGTGTTAGGGTTGGTTTCAAGCTTTGTAATAAAAAGTTATATTAGTTACTTTCAGTGCGGAATCTATATCGTCCATTTAGGCCTCATGATAGAAAATTACAACAGGTGTTCCAACTCTAATTTTTGTTTGACCGGGATTGTAGCCAGGCGATAGCTCTACTCTTGCGTGGCCTTTTCATTGGGTGGGTTGATAATGGTCCAGCAAATTGCAGATTATTAAAAGCTCCCCAATGTGGTGGGCCGGGGGGGGGGGGGGGGGCGTACTCAACTGTTTCAGGTAGGATGTGCGGCCCGAAAATTTGGGGCTGCTGCTTGTGAACGGTTGGGAACTAAAGTTTTTTTGAAAGTAGGGCCGTAGGAACTGAAATGTTGAGAAATATGCAGGCTGTGGAAACTCAAATTTGGCTAAAATTGAGCTTTCTGAGGAAACATTTTCCCAAGGGGGCCTTAAGGAGAACTGACTTATGCTGCAAATGGACCCTTAAGAAACGTTGCTGAGAGGTGGGCACGTTATGGTGATGAGAAGATGGTGATAGTTGATTATATATCCTTTCAGTACGTGGGATGTTGAGAGGATAGTGAATCATGAAATGCACTATTACATGTAGGGAACAGGACAAAAGGGACTCTATGCATATAAAATCTACATACGGCTTAACAAGGGGTTCTCGACCCAACCACAAAGGTCCCCGCCTGTCGCGATAGAAATGGAGGGAAAAATATAATTTTACGATAACAGGGAGACTTGTGATGGAAATAAGTGGGTCTCAAACCACTGAGGCTGCTGCATAGCAGTGCCAATTTGACGGTATCATTGTTGAGTACATGACCATAAACTATTGTAGTTATTTGAACCTTAGATGACCAACTTGACCTGAAATGACCGTCAAAATTTCGGCAATGAATGCATTCTACACCATGCGTTTCATGACAATAAAACCATGTGTATGGATTTGACATGGATGACCCACATGGACCTTGAAAAGGCCATAAAGAATTTTTGCAAGAATGTTGACCACACCCAACAAGTTTAATCATCATCCACAACTTAGTGATTGGACCTTGGATGACCCCACATGACCTTAAAATGACCTGCAAATTTTTTAGCACTGAATGAGCACACACCTACCAAGTTTCACCATCCTACCAACTACTTAGTGGTTTGACCGTGAATGACCCCCCATGACCTTGAAATGACCTTCAAATTTTTGGCAGTGAATGTGACCACACCACCAAGTTTCATAATCTACCACATGGGACAAGGGTTATAGCAATGTACCCCATTTGCCTTTGAATGACCAACATGACCTTGAAATTGACCTTCAAATTTTTGGCACTGAATTGTGACCACACCCACCAAGAATCATCATCCTACCACAATTGACAAGGGGCTATAGCAATTTAATTCCATTTGACTTGAATGACCCGCATGACCTTGAATGACTTCACATTTTCGGCACGAATGTTGACCACACCCACAGTTCTATCATCCTGCCCCACAGTGCCAAGGCTTATAGCAAGTTAATCCATTTGACCCAATTTGGACCCTATTGTTGACCATATTTGACCTTGACCCATGCCACATGGCCCATCTCCGAACTCAGCCGCCGCCTACTGGCGCAACATCTATGGTGCGAATATTGACACCCACACTTGCATAGATAAAAAGAACGTGTTTACAGGTTGTAGAGCAATTTAGCCTTATTGTGACCATATTTGACCTTGGACCAGGACCCGTTGACCACGCATGATCAAGGCCAACGCGTACTTGAGATAATCTATGTTGCGAAGATGGACACCCAGCGGCTTGATCCAAGATATAGCGTGGGGATCGGACCACACACACACACACACACACGCCGGACGAGCACGAGCATTCTATAGTCCCCTTCGCCAACAGAAGTTGGCGGGGGGGGACCAAAAGCTTGTTGATGGGGTAAACATCTATAATCTGATTGAAATCGTTTTTCACCATTTAGGAAGAGTGAGCAGGTTACTATTAGTCCAAGCTGTAAATAGACTGGTTTGAGCTTTATGACATGCGCGTGTGAGGCAGCAGAGGTAAGGTACTATTACAAGAGTGATTGGGGTTATGAAAACCTCGCTGGTCTAAAGCGATCTTGCATTGAATATTGAAAGATGAAAAATTATGGAAAATTATAAGGGAAGGTTCCATATGTACCCCCTTCATAAATTTATTATTTAGCTGTTATTCCATGTTTGTTGTTGAAACAAGGCAACTATTCAAATAAATTTGTAGTCAGGAATTGATATGAGGGGGGTACATATGGAATCTGTCATATTAAGAAGTATATGAAAAAATATATACGGCTTTATTGAGCCTCCGCGTTAGTAAACTATGCCATCGGGACATCAAGTAGGGCTAATAGAAAAATAGAAGGCCTATGTGATGTCACCTCGGGCTCAAGTTTTAATCAGGCCTTCATGGCAGGATATATTTGTAAAACTATACACTACAAAGAAATGAGAGCAGCACACCTTCACATAATAAAAGTATTGTGTGTAAAATTGAATTTATTTGCCACTGTGAAACAAAATACACTGCATAACATTACAAGTACTAATGTATGAAGTGCATGTGGATTCAATTTATAAGGGGTGATTAACCCTAGCACAGCTAAATTTCACCAAAACTCACTGTGTTAATTGAGAAAAATGCACTAAGTCCAGAAAGTAGCGATGACGTCATCAAACAAGACTCATATGGGCACGAAATCGCTGGCCGTGCTATCCCGGGTCATGGGGCTGCTGGGTTCGAATCCCACCCGAATTTGCGACTTTTCTTGTTCCCCTCGTCCCTCACTCCTTCAGTTCCTCCCGGGAGATAGGCTAGAAACCGATGTCAGGGTTGGGTTATGGTGGCTTGTATACATCGTTGATCACTTATTTTTTGAAAACTAAGGTGTATGCACAAAAAATTAGACCAGGATTAAAGTTATACCTGGTCTAAGTCAAAATTAGTTTTGACAAAAATTGACAGTTATTATATGACCATGGACATGGTAGGCCATATATGCCGCATACAGAAGACATTGGGATCTGATGGGACTGTACAAGTCACTACAAGCTTGTCGAATTTGAACATTATATCGAAAAAAAAAAATACACTGCGAACTAGCTAACCACAAAATAATTTCTCTTGATTTTATTCGTGAAAAAACAAGCTTACGTAAAGAGTATTTACCACATCCATAAACAGCTCACTTGCTTAGAACTTATTATTCTTGAATCTGTTTTTGTTGATAACTGTATGAACTTGACCTCTAACCTTGCAATTAGTCCAAATATAGAACTTTAAAGTGCCATCATTTCATTTTACGGGCCAACTTTAGCCAATCATAAGAATGGTGTATATCAGTGCCACATTTAGTGTTCTTAAAATAGGTGATCCAAGATGCATTCAAAAATATTTGATATCTCATTTTTGGTCTACACAAGCAATGCACTTTTCTCCCGTAAACATTTAGAGTAAAGCCTAACAAACCCATACAATTCATTTAGCTGCTATTTTGGAGTCATTTGTGGCGTTCCTGTGTCTGTATTCGTCTGTATTCCTCCTGGGGTGCAATTGGCAAGTTATCGATCACCATCTCTTTTAATCTGCCATATTTAGGGAATATGGCAATCAAATCAAAATGCTTTTTCACACTCTAGGATTCTGTGGAATAATATCTGTTTGCAAAAACACAACTTTGGCATTCAATGTGTCATATGTGGTTAAAGGTGCACCGAGAGATTTCAAGTCATCCATATTTTCTGTGATATGTAGTGATTTCATATAGGTTAGACGCTCAAAAGATCCCCTACCTTTTATTTGGTTACAGAAATAACTTAAAATGAAAACAAAAGGCGAATTGTATATGCTTATTTTTCAATAGAAAACATAGGCTGAATTTCGTATTTGCTCCTATACGAAATTAAAAATTTCACAATTTTGTACCAAAAAAACAGTTCTCAGCTTAATCCTTTCAGATGGGGATATTTTTGATAGAAAGCTTTGCACCAGTGCCAAAATCATAATTTTGAATTTTTTTAGGGAGACCTGTTATTTGAAATCTCTCCGATTTAAGTCTAAGTTTTTCATCTTGATAGAATGGCCTTCACCCCAAAACCCCATCTGTAAAGTTTCGCGCCGATATTTCAACCCGTTTTGATGTGAGAGCTAAAAACGTGATTTTGCAATCCCCATAGAGTACTGTGTAAAATTAATATTGTCGACCACAAAGGGGCACATTTTTGCTCATAACATCCAAACCAAACATCCTTTAGCCCTAAGATTTCACAGCCTAAGATTTCACAGGGTAAATGAGAAAAATAGTAGCTTTCTTCTGATACCAAAATTTTGACCACTTCCGGTAAAATCTGGGGTCCCTGGGGACGAGGCTATTAGCGATCGGGCCATGGACCTTTAAGAACCAATGGTACGATTTTAAATCATTTTGTGATTATGAAATCTTTTTTCTGCATGTTGCAATACTTTTGTCCAGTGTGTGTGATTTATCTGAGGTTCTGAACGGGCTACAGTGATAAAACTTGGTGGATGGTAGGACCAAGAGGGTCTTGACCTGATTACATTTTGAGGGTAAAATATGTTAATTAAGAAGCTAATCTGCATAATTTATTCAGATTTTTGTTTATTGTAGATGCTATAATGCCTATGAGAATGGGACCTCCACTAAACGAAAGCTTATAGCTAAGACGTGTCACTAGTGACGTTTTTTGCAAATTTAATGAGATAATTTATGCAAAAAGTAGAAAATGCATGTTTTTGGTTTTGTAGAGGGCTCCTACCATATGAAAGCCTATAGCCAAGGCTTCCATACACATATGAATTTATTTATGCAGAAACAGAAAATACATCATAAACTCTATAGTAAATGTTATGAGAATTGGACCTCTGTATACAAAGCTTATAGAGCCAGGGCCTCCATACACACACTGTGCAGTTATTGCATAATTTGATGAGCTAATTTGCAAAACATTTATCCAAACAATAAAAATGTCATTATTTTTACTATTAGCTTTTAGTCCAACTTTTCATTGCTACAGTGTGGCAGCAACCCTTCTACCAAAATAGGGATGGCTAAGATACCGGGCAAAAAAACCAGAATATAGGGATAATATAGGGATTATAACAAGAAAATTATAGGAAAATATAGGATTTTGTATTATTTTTACTTGGAATGTGGGCACCTTTCTGTTTGTCTATAGCAGCAATTAATTAATTAGAAAGATTGTGCCAACAATTGAGCCATCTCTGGCTGTATGTGACTATTTACATGTAGATAATATTCCCATGTTTGTGGTTAATAAAGGAGGGGAAATGCTTTCTATTGTGCACCTATCCTGTTTGAATTGTTTGAGGAATCCGGGTTTCCTGCAGAGTTATTATTTCAGTATGACTCTAGATATAAGTCATGTCATTTGAAGTTTTGACCCTTAATTTGACGTTGGACCCAATCACCATAGGTCAAAGAGGGTTGTTTTGGGTGAAAAATTTGCAATAAGTTTTTCTGAATGTTTTATTTTTTTTATTCATTTTGAGATACAGTGGAAACCTTCACACTTTACAGTGGAAAATTGTACATGGTGCCTTCCGCTAACCTTCTGGCAACACAATAGTTGGTGTAATTTGATAATGGTAAGCGTCTGGCTATTGCCCTCTACTACCTTACAACACTTTATGTAACAACTATGTCAATATCAAAGCCTTGAACCATTGTACACTCAAGTGTTCATTACCAAGGACTTGGCGTTGACAGTTTTTCGTTTCTTTCCCTTCTAAACACTGGTCAAAGGTCACATGGGTCCATTAAGGTCACTCTGTGTACCCCCAAGTAATTAGCCAGTGATTCTTTTGAAGCAAATTGGTGGCAATTGATAGATTTTAATTAAAAAGGTGTCAAGGGTACTTAGGGGTTCAGTAAAGGTCAATTACCACTGTATAATCTTGAGCCAGTGGGTTCGGTGAGCATGATTGACATAATTAAACTCATTGCTAAGGAAGGGAAATTGCATTTGATATAAAAATTGAAGGTTCAAAGCTCAACATTCAGGGCTTATTAGAGGGCTCATCTGGTCCAACCCTGAAATGAGGTTTGGGCTGGTTATTTTTTTTTAGCAAGTGTGATGGTCATAGTCATCTAACTTGCAACCAGAAAGACATAATAGTTTTAACCACATTAGTTCAAAGGTCACATAGGGGTCTTTAGAGAACCAAACCTGGTGACACAACTGGTTAATTTAGGCCAGTGATTCTTTCAACAAAGTATGAAGTTAATCAGTCAATGTGTATAAGAGTGACCAAGAGTTGACAGATATTTTAGAGCAATCAAGGGGAATAAGAGTGGAAAAAACAAATACCATTTCACAGATGTGACTTGGACATTTTGCTCTTGACATGAATCTCATAGACCAAACATGTTGAGTAGCCAAATCTGGTCCATTGGTTGCAAGGTGGTTCATTTTCCCTCAAAAACTGCCTCAATAAAATCTTGACAAAGGGCCAAGATTTTCCGGGGGCTTGGCCTGGAGCCCCCCCCCACCATCCCAAAAAAAAAAAAGTTCTTTAAAAAAAAAAGATACATATTGTAAGCATAAAATCCTTAGAAGAAAGGGTGGTTTTTACCAATATAGACCCGTATGAGGGTAAGGGTTTAAGTCCAGATGAACCACCCTCAACCAAAATCAAATCTGAGTAGCCACTCCTCCCATGGAGAGAAAAGGCCAAATGTTACTTGCAATTGTTGTGTGTCCGAGTTTACCAAAAACTCTGACTTTGCATAGCATCTAGTTGTAAAGAATATTTTAAAGCAGTGGTCTATGATTTTCTGACCTAAGGATATTTTCTGTTTTTACTCCTAAACAAAAGATTATGCCTCAAACAAAGTCATCAAAATTCAGAAAGTCCTAAAATTGACAAAGGACTGAAAAGCGGATCTTATATACATGAAAAAACCATGCTAATTTTAAGATAGGAGATACAAATTTTGGAGTGGCTGGTTTTAAAAAGCTTCCTTGTAAGAACAAACTGAAAGGCAATAACTTTGATCATTTCTGTAAAAAACAGGCAAAAACATCAATCTTTAATGTTCTGTGGAGAAAAAAATATAGGGAATATAGGGATTGAAAGTTTCTAGGGATTTATAGGGAGAGGGTAAAAAATATAGGATATATAGGGAATTATTAGGGCGCTTAGTAGCCCTGAAACTTTATTCTGAGATTTGGCCTTTCACTACAAATGTTCGTGGGCACATGTGGGGAGTGGATCAGCGCTCACCCCTTAAGCATAAGGTTGTGAGTTCGAGCCACCGCTGTCGACAATGTGTTGTGCACGATGGGAAGCACCTTTACATCGATTGCCTCTATCCCACCCAGGAGATAAATGGTGTACCGCATTATGTGGGAAGCCAAAAAAAAACAGACCGCTGTGAGGGAGGAGTGGCGACCCCCAACAGCACATTAAGAGGGCAGTCTGGGGCCCAAACAGCCAAATGACAGAGAGGGGCACTCCGCCTGCGGGGCGCACCATTTGCATTTGAAAATTCCAAATGTGACACGATAACAGAGGAGATTAGGGGGTTTGTGATCCGCTTTTGTTACATTTAGTAATTACATTGCAAATGTGAGGCAAATGCTTTTATGCCGACTGCTTAACATTTATAAGCAAGAAGTATTTTGAAAAAAATAAAAATTGTGACCAACTGACCCTACCTCTGGAATAGTGGAGCTTTAGTATACGAAAGAACAGGCAGAGGCTGCCGATGTCTGGAAATAAGAAATGCATGGTATCCCTCAAATCACACCACTACACATGCAAGGAAAAATTACTTCCTGCCAGTCACAATGCATTTCACAGACCTTTAACTAAAAGTTACCTGGGAACCTGGGTAGAAGTAGCCCAGATTCATTTCATGGGTTTCCATTGTTGTGGCGCAGTGAAGCTGAATGAACCACTTGCTAAAGCTAGGAGAAATAGGGGGCAATTCTGGCTGGAACCGCCATTGATCAGACATAAAAGGCCTTTTAACAACTGAGCCAGTGATCGATCGACTTTTGTGATCGATCGCTGTTGTGGAAAGACTAGTGCAGCCGTTTTCTGAAACGCATGCGCAATAGTGCCTTAGTTGCGATGTAAAAGTTTTCCAAAGTAAGGATTTAATGAGCTGCTGCTTTCACAAAATTCCTTCTGTATTAGGCACTTACAGCAGTGGTTGTAGTTGACTTTTTTAATGCTGAGGTACAATGGCCATCTGTAAGTGATATGACTTGTCACCCTTGGTTTGTTCCGCACAGAAATTGTGTTTTTCCGCCGTTAAATTGAACGGACTGAGTAAGGAAATTCAACATGGCGAATAGACTCTTACGTAAATATGCATTTAGTGGATGAATGCGTGCTGTGATTTGAGAAAGCACAACAGCGATATGTGTGTCAGAGTTTGCGAATTATTATAATGAAAATTGGTAGCTGGTTTGAAGTCTACGGACGGCGATCGATCGCAAAAGTCGATCGATCACTGGCTCAGTGTGAAAAGCCTTAATGTCTCTCTGGCAGGCTGTTTTTTAATGAAACTGTAACCTGATATCATCTGGTCTGCCCACAAAATTGTGGCTGGCTGCGTGTCACAACAGGCCAATCTTTACCACTAAAATCCTTGGTGTGCAAAGCCCAGGAAAATGCCTAGCACAGGTCCAGGTTCAAGGCACGAAACCTTGTGATGGAATCAAAATGCATGAAAATTAACTCCAGAAGTATGTTTGTGTGTACTGGTATACCTATTGGGGAGGGGGGATTAAAGGTGCATTTTGTGATTTCAGCACCTTTTATTCATTGATCACTGGATATGCTTGAGAAAAGCTTACTCCCAAAATTTGAGCTGATCCTGATCTTGCAGTTTTGTGTTATGAGCAATTGCTCGTTTCCCACGGTCCCATAGGCTACTGTACTGTAATTTTTTACAGATGCGACCGAATTTGCACGCAAGATTGGGCACACATGGATTACTAAGGCTAACGGTTCAGATGATATAAAATCTCAACATCTTTTAGGTAAGTCGGGGGAATGAGGCTGTGGATCACGAAATGCCCCTTTAATATCATGATGCTATTGACTTAATATGTCCTATGAGCTCATCACAATATAGAAAACTCCTATGTTTGTGTCTCACAGCCTCAACCTCTTCAAGCATCAGTGGTGGATGAATACTAGCAGCCAACTTCAACACATCTGAAAGAAAAAAATGAATGAAAAAAACAATCATTTTCATGTATTAAGTGTAAAGAACATACACTGATATTGGACATGAGTATAATAATATTTACTTGAATTACTTGCAAAACATGGTGCGTTGCACATACAAATACAAATATAAGCAAGTAATCCTGGAAAAATGAATGGGCTGAAAAATACCCAAGCACTTAAGTGCACACTTTTCCTATTAAGAACAACATTGATGGCAGGACATAATGCAAAAAATACATGAAAAATAGCAGTACCGGTATTTAAAAAGAAAAATGCTAGAATTCAAATAAAATAGCAATACATTAAATAATATAATTAGTAGAGTTAATCACATACAAAAAATACTACATCTTGTGGTTGCAAGCAGAACCTCAATTTGTGAAGTCAAAGTAAAATTCTTTACAACCAGTCCTGAAAGTTCCCACATTTTGAGCCAAATGCAATGTTGACGGGATCTTGTTCCACAGACAAGGAAGTGAGACAAACATAGAATTATAGAAAGAGTTACTTCTAGCAATTCTGTGTAAAAGCCTTGAATTATCCAAAGAACTACGATGAATGAAAGAGATGAAAGAACTGGGCCCTATATCATTAAGAATTTTGTAACCAAAAACCAACCTCTGTATCTTACTTTAGTGGACACATTTTAATACCAATATTTATTAATCTTTTCCTGGAGATGGCCAGCGCACACAAGTGTTGAAAAAAACCATGTGCGCTTGACCGGCTCGAACCGGCAACCTCTGTATTACTAGTGACGGCGCTCTTACCAATTAAAGCGGCACTGGCACATTTTCACAAAATATGAAATTTCTTCAATTTGCTCTCAAATGATAGTCTAGGCCATTGGAAGAACAGAGATATATTTTACACATAAAAATAACATACCCCAAAACAGATAGGGACATTGATATGAGGATAAAGACATCCAGGTAATTTGTAGGCCAACTTTTAAGTTTTCCATAACTTTAATCAAAAATGTGTATATTACATGAATATTTTTGACTCGTACTCACTGATATTAAAACCACAAAGGTTATAGACCGATCAAACAGTGTGCATAGTGTGGGAAACATGCATACGGCGTGCGTGTTCTTGTGTTAAACGCCATTTTTGACGTCTGCTGAATTTAACGTCGCCAGTGTCTCTTTAAGCTAACATGCCAGGGTTGGTATATGAGCGACAGATATTATCTATGTAGAAATTCGTAGCTGTGTGCGAGAATCAGTCTTGATTCCCCAAAACAAATTTTGCGGGAACGGGAATCATCTAATTCACTACTGTGTTATTCTGTTAAGTTCGAAAGTTTACGAGAATCAACATTGATTCACGCAAATCAGTTTACGAGAATCTTTGCGAGAATCGATTCTCGGATTCTCGCCAAAATTCTAGCCCTGCTATTATAGGTGTTAGGTCCGAAAGGTTCAAGTTCGAGTCCGGCCGGTTTGAGTCCGACCAAGCGCACATGGGTTTTTTTCAACACTTGTGTGCACTGGCCATCTCCAGAAAAAAATTAATAAATATTCATCCAAGTAGTTAAAATTTTATTTTAATACCAAGTTTAATAGCACACTAGAACTTCATGGTCTCACTTTTCATTATGTGAGATTACTGCATGACCTTTGACCGTATTGCGCTTGTACTGATTTGACCTAAGATGACCCCTGGTAAATGCACATTAACCATCATTTTTTTTACTGAAGTTTGACTATAAACTAACCAAGTTTCATGATATACAACAATTTTTCCTGAATTGACTTTAAATGACCCATGATGATCTTGAAATTATTTTTATATTTTTTGGCATTGAATGTTGACTACAAACCTACAGGCTTTATGACCATACATCAATGTTAGTAAACTGACTTTAAAAGAACTCTGATACCCCACTGGTAAGCCCACAGAAAACATCCACGGACAAATACAAATATTATTTTTCTGGGATCAGCTGCACCCACCAAGTTTTACGTTTGTGTGGCCGTTGTCTCCCAGATAATAGCTGGCCAGGATGCCTGATAGACAGACACACACACAGACAGTCAGACAGGCACATTATTATAGCACATAGATGGATTTTTCACCAATTTACCCCTTCTGAGTTTGTGAATTTGTAAACTACAGCATAGATGTAAAAATAAAATTCCAGGAACCTGTTGGTTTTCTTGCAAATCTGCAAACAATGGATTTTTATTAGATTCTCTCTGAAATTTTCTATCCCTGCAGTGTACCAAAAGTGTGATGTGATCTCAGAAAACCCGCCACATGGTGAAAAAAATTTATATTTGAGTTTTACTATCACTGCAGAGTTTGAAATATTAAAGGGGGATGGCCCGATTTAAGGATATGAAATTTTCATCTTGATAGATTGGCCTTCACTTCAAAACCCCATCTGTAAAGTTTCGCGCCGATATTTCAATCCGTTTTGATGCGAGAGCTAAAAACGTGATTTTGTAAGCCCCATAGAGTACTGTGTAAAATTAATATTGGTCCACCAAAGTGGGGCACATTTTCGCTCATAGCTTCCAAACCAAACATCCTTTGGCTCTAAGATTTCACAGGGTAAATGAGAAAAATAGTAGCTTTCTTCTGATACCAAAATGTTGACCACTTCCGGTAAAATCTGGGGCTTCTGGGGACGAGGTTATTAGCGATCGGGCCATGGACCTTTAAGTTTCCATAACTGTTTACTTCTTTCTTCTTTGATACACACATCAAAAGTTACACCTTATACAATCTGAGAAAAAATAGAGTACAATATAACAGATTTTAAGCTATTTTCTTTATTTTTTAAAAACTGTCTTGTGCGACATGTGGCGGGTTTCCCAGATCACATCACAAGTAATGACGACTTTGCCAATAAATCCCTGAACTGGGATGTTTGCATACTATCCAGACTCTTCCTATTCTTAAGTTGTCCCTGATTAAGTTAATTTAATACTACCTAGCACAGCTTGCTGTATCCTCTGGTCTGGATCATCCAGATGCACCAACAGACCTCTGTACAATGTCTCCAGATGTGCTTTATAAAAGGCCACATCATAATTCTTAGGGAAGCAGGTGAAGTAGGTCACAAAGGTCTTTGAGACAGCCACTCGAATCTCATCATTGCTATCATCAAGCCGCTTGAGGAGTTCCATGTACAGTGCGTGGAGGCGGTCTGGGTGGAAGTTGGATGCACAGATGGCGAGGATTTTCTGGAGGATGCGACAGGTGATGAGGCGGGTTGAGACTACATCATCTTCTAGAGAGTGTTCATGCTGAGGTCGCAGATCAGCCCTCATAGTACTGCCTACAATAGGTATAAAACATGAACATGAATTCCCAATTCATAGAGATAAAAGATGATATTTTGTTTTGGTCATCTCAGATGGTGTCATAATGATGGGCATACAGGATTTTTATCGGGGTGGTGCAAGCGCATCTGCGATTGCATTTAGAATTATGTAATGTTTTGCTTTTAAAAATCGACATCATTTGTCAAAATATGTTGCAATTCATTCTTTTATTCAATTAAAATAATTGGCACCCCTCTTGAAAACAAATGTTTCAATCCAAGGAACCAATGTCAATCGCGTGGTTATCGTCACGCTGCGTAAATTGGTATTTGCTACCAACGCAACGTTGCAAAACGAAAATGCAGTATAAACGTTGCCATTTGCGTGCTCATATATTCGGGGGGAAACTAGATTCGCTAAACTGCCACGCACTATCCTCTATTACCCAGTAATGGACGGGCGGAGCTTTGACCTAAACCAATCAAATTTCTTCTTACCCCTAACGCGAACGAGCGGCATTCAAAGTCACATCGATTTCCTTGTACACGGTCGGAAATTCAGTCTCATTGCAATCGCGGTCGTCAACTATTTTTGTCGCGAACATGACTCTCATTGCTTTTTAAATGCATTTGGGACGTCTTCCTGGAAAATGACGTCGATGGCTTTTAAATGCCTCTGGACGTCTTCGTCCCGGAAAATGACGCTCGATGCTTTAAATGCATCTGGGACAATCTTCCTCCCCGAAAATGAACCGATGCTTTTCATTGCATCTGCGACAGTTTTTGCCCGCAGAAGATTGACGTTGGCGCAATGCTTCTCATTGCATCTGTGACAGTTGCCCGCATAAATCGAAATTGCCGCAATGCTTCTCATTGCATCTCGTACGTCTTCCCGAAAATGACGCGATGCGTTTTTTCCATTGCATCTTGGACAGTTTGCCCGCAGAAGATCGAACTAGGTGCAATGCGTTTCATTGCATCTCGGATGATTTGCCCGCAGAAGATCAAAATTGGGCCGCGATGCTTTTCATTGCATCTGGTACAGTTTGCCCGCAGAAGTTCGAACTTGGCACAATGCTTCCAATTGCACTCTCGCCGTCTTCCCGGAAAATGACGCCATGCTTTTCATTGCATGCATCTCGGACAGTCTTCGCGGAAAATGACGCGTTGCCTTTCATTGCATCTGGGCCGTTTAACCGTCTAGTTTGCAACAAAGTAAGCACGTCCGAATTCAGAATATATACAAAAACTATTTTGCATGAAACCATTTTGCTTCTTTTCAAAGTTCACCTGCCGTGGCCCTTGCCACGTTGATTCTTTAAAAAAAAACAGTCCAGCTAGCCGTGGCCCTGCCACGTTCTTGTGATAAAAAAAGCGAACAAACCGCCAAACTTATGGTAATTCTTGTCAACTACGTCCTATGCATAGCAGGCGTATTTAGCAAAGAATTGCCCTCAATTTTGACCGTTTGTTCGCTTTTTTTATCACAACGACGTGGCAGGGCCACGGCAGGCTGGACTTGTTTTTTTTTTTAAAGAAATCAACTGGCAGGGCCACGGCAGTAAAAACTTTTTATTTTCTTTTTTTTACATGGGGACGAAACTCCTCGTTACTCCTCCTCGTGAGGATCAACAAACCCCAGAAATACCCCGCAGATCACCCCCGGCTAAACTAGCCCTGCGGCCCATAAAGACCCAGGTCTTTTGCAATAAACCTGCTAAAATCCCTGCAGGCCATCAAGACCTGCAACCTAAACATACCAACTAAAAACTAATCCCTGCGGGCCATAAAGACCCAGGTCTTTGCAATAAAGATCGGGCGTCGCTAACTCTAACCGGCCATAAAGCCCGCGTCCTACTTATAAAAGCTAAAAACACTTCCCGTGTTAGCGGTGATGCGGTATATCCTTATCCTCGCCCCAACAAGCAGGCGTGACGCTCGTTTACAACGGTTAGCTAGTGAGTACCTAGTTAGTAATAAAAATCGTGCGATCAAATGGTCGCTAAAATCGTGGCGATCAAACGGTAGCTAAAATCTGCTGATCAAACCGGTAACAATCCCTCACTTTCCAACCGTTATGTCATACACCAACCCTTGCGGTTCTGGGGCAACCACGGTCCAATTCAACAGAAGCCCAATGGATACAATGTCACTAGGAGAATCATTGCATTAGTACCACCATAACTTACAAGGATTGCTGAGGACAAGAACTGAGGTCATAGCTCAGACCCCTCCGCCTTTCGCCCTGATCATAACACATCGGTCATCACGTCGCCCGGAATCATCCAGTGCCCCGAACGACGGCGTAGCATGGTGGATCTGAGATTAGCGAAGTGGGTTCCGAGGATCCCTCTTGCTGAGTGCTTCAAACTGAGTTATAGGTGGTTTCCAGTCCTAATTTCATACTCAGAACCCTCAAGGTTATCTGAGAATTAGCAAAGTGGGTTCCGAAGATTCCCTTTTGCTCTGGTGTGTTTCAACGTGCTGTCTTTCTTTCATCTGCATCACGCGTCAAACTGCAAAGGGGTAGTCGTAGAAGTTTTCTTTAGCCTGACACTAAGGTACATCGCTTGTTTCGCAACGCAACCCTAAATATACGAGCAAATCGGAATGAACGTTATCGTTATGGACCGCTCTATTTTAGGTTTGCAGAAGATTGTACTTAAAAAAAACGGTACAAGGCAAATTCACTGAATTCACAATCCACTCAGATAAAATTACTCACCCAAGTTGCTGCTACGCCATTATAAAACAATCATCAACAGTGGATTTGCAAAAATGCTTAGAATAACAAAATATACATCTACAATTTGCTTTCACGTGTTGAGTATGGCGCTAGTATTGCCGCTGTGGTCCTGTTGTGGAACTATACAATTATACTGTGGAAGGATTTCCCCCTTAATTTTTGTATCTCAGAAATAATCATTATGAATTTCATGCATCTACTATGATAAAAGACCTCTGAGGTAAGTGTGTGCCTTTTTACGAACGAGATTGATAGTAAACATTTTTAATTAGCTCCGAAATACGGCGAATATTTGCTAAACAGAAAAAGGACCTTTTTGCTTCGCAGCCTATTCATTTTACACTCATTGCACTGTTACCGTATTGTATACGGAGTGCTTCTACCGTGATGCTAGTAACGCCCAATTAAAAACGTTACGTTCATCACGGTAGAACATG
This sequence comes from Ophioderma brevispina, assembly GCA_023653785.1. Classification (NCBI taxonomy): domain Eukaryota; kingdom Metazoa; phylum Echinodermata; class Ophiuroidea; order Amphilepidida; family Ophiodermatidae; genus Ophioderma; species Ophioderma brevispina. The sequence goes on along the minus strand of JAMKCH010011145.1, from coordinate 4,565 downwards.
AGAAGTTCCTTTTACTATTACTCTCGCTCCTACTTTTCGCCCGTACACTCCCTTATATCAATTTTAGTTTTGAAAACCGTTAGTGGGTTAGCCCCCGTTCCCATCTAACTGGCACGAGGCGATCACCGGCGTTAAAGCTATGCCTCATTTCCCCGTCCCCTGCATTCTTGTTTTGCAAACAGTAACTTTCATTGCAAGGGGTTAGTATATAGTCATGGTTACATCTTCACGCCGGCTTTTCCTTTCCGTCATTCCTTGTTTCAGATGAGCATTGGCTCGTGCTTTGGTATTTAGCCTTAGGGATTTTATATTACCACCCATATTAGGCTGCTTCATCACAACCCTCTCGAAAGCTAAGACTAGCCGGCAACAAGCGTCCGCAGGGACCTGAACGGCCCTACAGCAAAGGTCCCACTCAGCAGGACATCGCTTCCGTCACCGGAAAGTCACGGCTTCCTTACGCTACATTTCCCTCACGCTGCTTTGCACGGGGATTCAGCCGCTGGGCCTTTTCCGCTTCACTCGCCGCTACTGAGGGAATCTTGGTTAGTTTTATTTCCTCCGCTTAAATGCAGCGGGTGATCTCGCTCGATCTGAGTCATAAAGACATTGAGAATTTTAGGTGTCGGTTCCTCGATCAGCGAACAGGCAGCGCCGGCACACGCCAGGAGCGCTTTTCAGGCCTGAGCGCCTCGGACCTTCGGGCGGCACCTTACCCTTCACCACCCTAAACTAGCGCTTTCCCAGGCGTCTGATGGATTTACCGGTCAGAACGCTTGCGGATTTCCGCTGGTTCCGCCTCATCACCGGACCGTCCGGCCGGGCGCCTCTCGGCACGGGACACAGACAGGTTGTGGAGGAGGTGCCGCTTTCTATGAACTCCTTTAAAGCTCTCTCTAGTGTCTCTCGCTCCGCGCCCGCTGCACTGCGCAGAGTACGGATGCGGTTGCCTTCATATCCCGCGTATGCGTGTCACCGCATACGCGATTTCGATTTGTTAACTACCCTCAGACGAACGGGCTATGCGTTCAAATACAGCAACAATGTCCATCGGTGCACGAGCCAAAAGCGTACCCACACAGCCAAGGCTAGACCTACCCGTGGGTAGAGTTAAGACCACTCGCAGGATCAACATTTGGCCTACAATAATCCCCTGTCCTCGATCCAGGCGAGCAGGCGAGGACCTGTAAACCGGTAGAATGGGCAGTGTTTTTTCACAGGTATCCACGCTATTATGTTCACCATGACAACAATAGTTCGCCGAAAAACACGGCGATAGGACTCGTTCCAGTAAGGATCGGGTCTGGCTGTCTTAAAGGGTTTATGCCGTTGACTTGTGTGCTCAACACACACATAACTGTTGACGTCGCGTTGTCAACATTTATTGCATTGTTGTCGCCAGATCTCGGCAGCCTCACCGTGAATACGCACTAACTCACTCAAACGGACCAGTCGTTACATTATAAATATAACCTAGCCACCCTGGACTTCAGCAAGGAGTAACCCTTGATATATCTACGTTTTGTCCGAGCCAGGCCCCAGCATTACAGGCCGGCTTTTCTGCCTTCTGCGCTGTTACATTTTTGTACACAACCAATGGAAGTACCGACGCGTCCCTAATCAAAATCCAGATTTAGCATACGGGGGGGGGAGCCCCCCCCCCCCACACGTCAATTTTTAGCTCTCTCCAGGGAGAGCTGCTCCCGGAAAAATCACCCACTAGTGTGCGACAACACACCGGATCTGTTGCCTACAAAACATGTTGGCGCAAAGTGCACTACCATATCAGCCGCCAATTACTGCAAGGGCCGAGCCGGCCCTGGATCTAAACCAGAACCACTTACCGCTAAAGACCAAGAAAGCGGTCTGCTCTGGACTTAGTCCTTTTTCAACTAACAGTGTCCTATGGACTAGGTGACCTCTTTGTAAAGAGCAAGGAAACAGGTCAGTTTCCCGTCTACCGTTAATTCACTTTCGAGATCGGGCATGTCGAATACCATCCCTCTTATATATATACGTTATGGTCCCCCGAGCCAGGCCCAAGTCCACTACAGGCCGGCTTTTCTGACCTCGGCGCCGTTACCATTTTGGTACACAAACCAATGTAACGCTACCGAAAGCGACACTAGATCAAAATCCAGATTTCGCATACGGCCACTTGCCATTTTTAGCTCTCTCCAGGGAGGGCCATCGGTAAAATCATCCCTAGTGGGAAACAGGGGGTCTGCTGCCGAAAAAATGTTGGCGCAAAGTGTTCTACCCAAACAGCGACCAAATACAGAAAAAGGTTTCATGTTCCGGTCTTACCGTATTTCGCTGGCGTGGCCAGTACAGGCGGTCCCCTCTGGACTTAGTCATTTTTCACCCAACCAGTGTACCTAATGGATCTTGGGTGATCTCTGGTAAAGAGCAAGGAACTCGGTCAGTTCCAGTCTTACCGTATTTCGCTTGCGTGGGCAGTTTACAAGCGGTCCGCTCTGGAATTTGTCATTTTCACCCAACATGGTACCTATTGGATCTTAGGTTGATCTCTTTGTAAAGAGCAAGAACCAGGTCATGTTCCCGTCTTACCGTACTCACTTTCGTGAATCGGTCATGGCAGACATCCCTACATATATATATATACGTTCTGGTCCCGAGCCGGCCCAGCGCTACAGGCCAGGCTTTTCTGCATCTGCGCATGTACTTTTTGTACAAAACCATGTAAAGCTACCGAAAGTGTCCCTAGATCAAATTCCAGATTTAGCATACGGCACCTGTCCATTTTGAGCTCTTCTCCAGGGAGGCCACTCTCGGTAAAATTCACCTACTCGTGGCCTGAAAACGTCCCCTCTGCTACTGCAAAAAATCTTGGCGCAATATACAATACCTTCTCTGACCAAACCATGTCAAAGGTTGGTCCTGGTTAGAGCTCAGTATGATGCACAGGTTACACAGGTTGAAGTGTTTCGTGCCGTTGCCATGCCGGGTAAGAAGTCGCTGCCGTGACCCTGCCGTAAGAGAGGTAAGTACCCCTCATATATATACCTTCTGGTCCCCAACCAGGCCCCAGCCACTTCAGGCCGGCTTTCGATCGCACTCATTATAACTTAACCGCAGCCTACCTGCGTGGGACTAAAATCAGATACTGGGCTGGAACAGGACTCTCTAATGCATAAGGTATCGCGTGACTTCAGACCGCCACAGGCTCTAGATAGGTTTGTGTGGAGAGACGCATGTGGCCGACAATTTGTCAGAAGGATACGGGTAATCTCCCCCCATGCCAAACTTGAAGGACACTCTACCGCAAAAGGCTCGTAAAGGTCCACTTTCTTCACCAAGCCGGGCACCGGCAGCGACTTTGGCACCACAGGGGGGTAAGGGGGGGGGCCACCGGCAGCGAAAGTTTTAACGTGGGCAGGGCCACAGAAGCGAACCTTCACGTGGCAGGGCCCAGGCAGCGAAACTTCCAGGCGGGGCCACGGCAGTGAAACTTCACGTGGCAGGCAAACTGGCAGAGAAACACTCCACCAAGTAGGGCAACGGCAGTGAAACATCTTCACCAAGTAGGGCCACGGCAGCGACACATTTTTCACCAAGCGGGCCACGGCAGCGGGGGCAAACGTTGAAAAAGAACATAAAAAAAAACGCTTGCCAACCCGTTAAGTAAAAAAATTGCAAATTCACAAGATGCCCAAAAACATTGAGGGAAAACGATTGATGAATGTTTCACCTGCATTTAAATTCTGCATGTCAGGACATACATTTTATGAAAATGCAAGTCCTTAATGTAAAAGGCAATATGCGGCTTAAACATTCTCGATCGTTTTACACCCTCAATTTTTGCTTCTCGATTTGCATTCGCTAACGTAGCCGGCCACGGCAGGTGAAAGAATAAACAAGGCTATAGCGAACAAAAACACATTCTGCCCTATCAACGGACAAGCAATTGCGACTAATCGTGCTGCCAGAAGCGGCCCCATTTTTTTTTCAGTAGGTGGTGACCTAATTTGAACAAGAGGTTGGTTATATATCAAATGTACGCTAGCTATAAGTCCCAGGAGTCAGGAAAAGGCATGATGCAAAAAAAATTAAAAACTTTTACAACATTAAGTTATGGCGGGTGGTCAAAGTTTACCCCCTATTTTCAGATGAAAATTTTGAAATACCATGCCAATTTGTACATTTTATCACAAATCTGGGCGTTGGTCCAACTCATATATATTTGACAACAATCTGACAACGAAAAACTTCTATAAAGTTGATAAATACCCTTTCTTCCCCCCCCCCCAAATCTTACCCCACCACAATGCTGTTTTGAGATTGGGCTGTTGAAGAAACAAACAGTGGTTGCATAGTGCATCAGAAATTATTTATGCAAGGCGCATTGTGATTTGTGGGTTGTTGTGGATGTGTGTGGGTGTATGGTGTGTGTGTACGGTTGTGTGTGTGTGGGGGGTGGGGGGGGCGGGGGGGTTGTGGGAGGGAAAATAAACCCGATATTTTACTCTAAATCTGCAGACATCGCGTTTCTGTTAAAGCGATGCCGGTCCACGGTTGTTAACCTCATAGTAACTCTATTTTAA
>JAMKCH010011144.1:0-66770 GCA_023653785.1 Ophioderma brevispina | reverse complement strand
GCTATGTTTAAAGGAGTGAATGTATTTTCGTGTGCAATGCATTTTTCCTGTTGACAATCAGGGGTCCATATACAAGGGAAAAAATTTAAAAACTGCCAAGATCTTGTTGAACCCAAACCAAAGTGTTTCCACCCCTGCCGTATTTTGCTATTATGCTACCCGGCTATTCTTCATATTTTGCCATTATGCCGATTCTTCCCATTCTGCTTTCTGCCATGTCCATTCTGCTCTTCTGCCTCTTCTGCATATTCCATCCATTCTACTTTTCTGCCGATTCTGCCATTCTGCTTTCTGCCTTTTCCACCAACCGTTGACTGGAATCACCTCTCTTCCACCGTTTTATATAGAACTTTGACCTCAGTAGGTCCGAAACAGCGTCCACCAACCCGATAGTTTTTTATTATTGATAATCAGGGAAAATAAGCGTGTTCGTGCGTATTGGAAATAAATTACCGGGACAGCTGTAAACTGAGCATCAATGGATACATCATTTTAAACCGTAACGAACGGACGAACGAACGAACACACTAACTAACAGAGTTTCCGGGCGATTTGTAGGAGCTTGCTTTGCAGCTCAAAAACCACCTTTTTTTAATGGTTAACCATCAATATTAGCACAGTATTGAATAGGGCTTTGCAATATGCATCATTGCTTCTACCATCAAAACCACAAGTTGGTTTCGCACAGTTCTTGATGGGGCATATGTACAAGTGCCAGGCTCTCATATCAAGTAGAGAACACAATAGATATCGGAACAAGCACCTTTCATATATTTATCACTGAAATCCACTCATGGAATGGAAATTCAGCCTCTTATGTTTTTCCTAGAGGAAGAACACAATAACTGGCTGTTTTACTTATTATGAAATACAATGTCAACTTAACCCTAACAGTCACCGGGCTCCTGCAGGGAAAGCGTCCGACCAGACGTAAAGCCAAAAAAAAAAAGAAAAAAAGAAGTTTGTCTCAGCTTCCGGTAGCTCAATTCCCTAAGCGCTATATGTTCACTAAGAAAAAATGTCTGAGCAGCAACGAGAGATATTCGGGCACCCATATATTGTGTCATATGTAGTGATTTCATATAGATAAGACCCCCAATAGATTTCTTACCTTGTCTTTGGTTACATAAATGTCTTGAAAGTGAAAACAAAATGTGATTTTCATTTCCTTAATTTGAATATAAAACATGCTGAATTTTGTATTTGCTCCTATACGAAATTAGAAATTGCACAATTTTTGTACCAAAGTAATATTTTTCACCTTAATCCTTTCACATCAGGACATTTCTGATAGAAAGCTTTTACATTAGTGCAAAAATTAGATTTTTTTTACATTTTTAGGACACCTGTTAGGTGAAATCTCTTGTTGCACCTTTAAAAGCAATGCGTATCTCAAGGGGTAAATGTCAGGGCAGCAGTTAGAAGCAATTCATTTTCAGTGATCTCCTGAGGGGAAAATGTTTGAGCGGCAGTTAAAAGCAGTGCATCTCCTACGCCTGGTACTTCTGGGTTCGTCATACTCATCCTCATGCACGAGTTCCAAATTCAGAAGTCAAATGTCAAATCAAAACCTACATTTTAGGCTAGGCCAGTTTCAGTAGGCTAGCATGTATGTCTAGACCTAGGCCTAGAATACTTTTCCTAAGCTAGGGGCAACCTGTCTTTAAATAATCTGGGAGATGTGAGAGAACAATCCACTTCAGCATTACCACCATTCTTACAATGGCTCTGATTGGCTCAATAAATGATACATCCCCTTTATAACCAATCAGCTGGTAGTTTTCATGGGTTCAGTTGTATAATGAAATTGGTACTTTTTAATGTTGCAGAGATGGGATGTGTAATGTTTAGTACTGTTGCATCAATCCTTCAATGGCTGCTTTATGTTTTGCATGGAAAAAAATTTTCCCTTTAGTTACAAGGAAAAAAATACTGTGTTTTTTTATGGACCGCGACGACCCAGATATTGATTTGTGGAAGTTTTTTTTTTTTAGTTTTTCCCAAAATCATGTAAAATACGCATTTTTGTGCAACAAATTATCACGTTGGCTAATTTTCTTTAAAATAATTTGTCAAAATTGTCACTTTTCCAAGATTTTTTTCAGAATGTTGGGCTTTTTAAGCCATTTTAACCCTCCAAGGGGAACAAATCACCCGACTGACCCGACCCTACAAAACAGGATTTAGTTTTTACACACTAAGGTCAAAGATCACTATGAACACATTGCACTATTATAAACAACAGTCCCCCTTGTATTATTCACCTCGATGATATAGTGGTAGTAGTACTCACATAGCCACACCATTAATTTCATCTTGGAGAAATTTCTCTTATGCAATTCCAGATGAATATAACCAAATCATAATAAAAAAGAAGACTACGATGAAAAGCAAAATGGCTCGCACCGTTGGGTACCTGTATGCATGAAGGCCAAATGCCAGCGTGCATTTAATAAACACATAAAGGCGTCATGATTAAGTCATGTAAATTCCCCAGTAATCCAGCCCAACATGATTTGGCAAGACGGTTCATCCTCCCTACAGGGTGTAAGCGAAAATTACTCCTCATGTATTGCTCTTTAACTCTTACTTTGTAAGCTGAGTAGGATGATCAAGAGTAAAAATCTGTATCTGCTTAATAATGGCACTGGCCTGTAGCATTCAACACTATCTTAGCATGAAATCATGATTTAGAAGAAACAGATGTCCCTCTACCAGCCTTTTGGACCAAATAAAGTAATAGAAATATGCTGCGCTTAGGTAAAATTGCAAGAATTATAAATTTCGCGCCAAAAGAGTCCATATTTGACTCAACATATTAAAACATTAATGCAAATGAGCTCATTAATGTTACAACTCGTGATGCCATAAAGCATAGCACCCTTACCCACACCCAAGTTTCATCAAATTTGGACATTAAGAAGCATTTCGTGATCGACAGACTCGTGGTCCCCCGTACTTACCTAAAAAAAAATGATCATTTTATATCATGCTGCACTGTTATCCCTAACAGGTCCGTAGCATACTTCCATGTTTGTCCTTGCCTGGGACAGCAGGCCCTCTGCCCATACTGCAATGCATACGCACAAAATTAAATTTGTTTTACTTCATTGCAGTGGGTTGCATCAGTTTGCAGTCAGAAAGTGATCCGATATACTTGCCGTGCAAGCCGCAGCTGCACTGCATTTCAAAGTGTAAGTATGAAATGGCACCTTTATAACCCATGGTTGTAACCTAACTTACATGCAATTTGGTCCAATCCTGTTTAGAAATTTTTAAATTTTGTATTTTCTGTCAAAAATATTGACAATAAATGACAGCACAGTGTCCTATGGGGGACCCTGGGAAGAAGTAGGCAATTGTCCATAACACAAACCGCAAGATCATAAGCAACTCACATTTTGTAAATAAACATTTCTCGAGGATATCTAGTGATCCATTAAACAAACAGAAGTGCTGGAATCACAGAACTCACCTTTAAGATCTGGTAGAAGTTTCACACAGTTTTAGTACAACCTAACAAGTTACCTAACCCAAATGGACACATACACACAGAGCAAAAGCGACTGTCAGACCCATAGTCAGGAATCTCTGTCCACAATATCCCCATTGCTTTTTAGCCAGGGGAAAAAGCAGACCGCCATGCTGTTCATTTTCGGAATCAGCAAAGTTTTTGGCGAAATATTTTGGTTCCCTTTGTTACAAGCGAGAGCTATCTAGTCCTTATACTAGTGACTGAATTAAGAATAAAATTTTTAACAGATGTAAATGTATGCCAGCCGTAGGGTGGCATCAAATGCATTATCATTAAGCACCCCAGAGCCACTAGAGACGAGCGCATGACAGGGTTACTCGCTAAGGTGTTATTGGCCAATTCTCCAGGATGGGTCATGTACACTTGCTGCATTGTATGCGTAGTTTGCAACAACCTGGGTGTATGGAACTGTCCCCCGATTTAATTGCTTATGCCAATTATAAGTAAATCACTGACAATAGATTAGAATATTTGGACATCACTTAACTAGCTCTCTACCTATGCATTATTAAATTGTTGAACAATTTAGAAACTGTAATAACAACATTTGTGGCAAATGGGGTAATTGTGGTAAAGGAGATTTATTCCAAGCCATATAAAAAACACATTACAGGATCATTTTCAGACAAATTCAATCTGCACTGCATTGCGTGAAACTGGTTGAAACCATCTCGGACTCAATGCAGTCTGCAACACAGTTCAAATTGGCTTGCACTGCTGCTGTGTTTGAGTCAGAGGTGGTATCAGTCATCCATTTTCATGCACTGCATTGCAGTGCCGTGAATAGGAATGGACTTTATGGATGGGGGTTCAATCTGCAGAGTATCGGCAACACTAACCTTTTAGCATGCCTTTCTGTGGATTGATGTGTATGCATCAGCATGGGAAAAGCATGTTTTAAAAAGCCACGTCGGCCAACATCTGCCCATGAAGTGAGAACTCACCCATCATTCTCCCTAGACTAGACTACTGGGCAATGTTTCTACTCGTGAAGTATTTTTACATTAAAAACTTTATAACCGATAAGGTGCCCCTGTTCCGATTTATGTGTATTCTGTGTCTCTACTTGATATGGACAGCCTGGCACTTGCACATACAATGCACTCACACCAAGTGACCGTGGTAAACAAACTTGCGTTTTAGATGGTCATCGCAATAATGCATTTTGCATAGCCCTATTCAATACTACTGGTGCTAATATTGATGGTGTTAACCACTAAAAACGGCTGTTTTTTTGTTATATCTTGGGAATAAAAAGCATTGTGAAGGGCGCAAATTTCATCAGGACGACATGAGAACAATACAGCCTTCATCGATATCAAGATCGGGGGGTAAGCAGGGGGGGTCCCAAAGACGATGGAACAACAACGCACCTTTTATGAAAAGTATATTCAATGATTACATCACTATCACCCACAGAATATGAAATGAGGGTGAATACTTAATCCCTTGTTAAACAATGGTAGAGCTAATTCAATAGCATAGTAGAGTGCAAAATAAATGGTCCGCCATGATATGAAGAACTGAATGAAAAAGAATTGAAGTTGTTTTTCCCACTGTTTTAGCAGTCACATTGCCTAGTACCCATATCTTTTTTTTTTCGTAAGCCGACTGTGCACCTTAATTTTCATAATTCCTCCGCAAAACAAGTAGGAAAAAGAGAATCACATCACAAAGCTTTTTTATTAAAGGCTGTTCCTATTAATTACGGTCAGCACCCCCCCGTCCCATCCAGTCATGTAACTAACCTCTTCGCTTCCTGTTTTTTATTAATAACCAAGAATGATAATGTTCTCCAAATTTGGGCCACTTGCAGGTGGCATAAACTACTCAGGCCCAGCTAACTTGACTTGCAGTTTCATTTCGTTTTCTGATTTGCAAAAATAGGGAGGCATCGCGGATGGCATCTGAAGCATGAAAAACATCAAAATTGCCACCCCTCGACGAGACAACATCGTCATGTACTACTTGTTATTTACCAAATCAGAGAAGTGCTACTACATGTCATGGGGGCCATTCCAATAAGAAGTACGTAGTGAGCTCTAAAATGGTCTCTATATGGGCAGCAGTATCATGGCGGTCCAAAACATTGTTTTTCTAACCAAAAGTCTGGGAACAGTTGCTGAATTGTGAAGAAATTAAACCAATGATGCTAATACAGGGTGTCCCAAAAGTCAGTAAGTGGATCTGTAAGAGTTTCATAACTTTACTTTGTTGGTGGATTAGGGGAACACTAGAACATGTAAGAAAGAGACGTCAACTAATTTGTTTTCATACAGAAATCAACAGTATATATTTGTAAATATTCATTGATATCCAATATAAAAACCATTGCAATTTACAGAATACATGGTGTGTTTTGTAACTATACCTTTTGTGCAAGAAAAATCCCTCCCACTAATGTATCCAGTATACCTGTAAATCAGATATTGTGCTTACGTTAGAAGTGTGTCTGAAGTCAGTTTTTGTCTTCATGCACCGCTGGTAATGTGAGATTTCATACTCAGGAACAATGTCTCGGATGTCCTTGATTTGGCATCCGCTTCATAACCTGTGTGTGTATTCTCTGAATTCATCTCCTACCCTACCTTAGTATTGTGTCTGAAGTCAGATTTTCTTCAATGCACTCTGCCATGAGATTTCTTATCAGGAACAAATGTCTGGAGTCTGTGGAATCTTCTTCACTCTGGGGTGTATCACTGATTCAGCTCTACATACCTAGTAGTGTGTCCTGAATTAGTTTGTCTTCATGCACTCTGCCATGAGAGATTTCATAGTCCAGGACATGTCGGATGTCTGTGGAATCTTCTTCTTCCACTCTGTTGGTAGTCTCTGATTAGCTCTAACCTACTTAGTGTGTGTCTGAAGTCAGTTTTTGTCTTCAATGCACTCTGGTATGTTGAGATTTCATCTCAGAACATGTCCTGGAGGTCTGATTGTGGAAATCCACTGCCATTCCTGGTGTGAAGTCTCTGACTCACTTCTACCACCTTAAGGTCCGTTCATACTCCCACTGCAATGCATGTGCAGTGCTGCTTGGCTTTCAAGAATATCATCACTTTCTGCTGCAACTTGATGCAAACCACCCACTGCAATGCAGTTAAAACAAATTTAACTTTGTCAGTACTGCAATTCAGTCCGTGGCAGAGACGTGCTAATCCATCCATCCAGCCAGTCCAGATGGAAGGTCCGATCTTCAAACGCTCTGCACTGGCGAGTGGAGAGGAATGTCTGAACGGACCTTTCGTAGGGTGTCTGAATTCAGTTTTTCTTTATGCATTATCCATTTGAGATGCACATCTGTCCTGGATGTCGGATTTGAGGAATCCTCTTCTACTCTGTGTTTAAGTCCTCTCTAGATTCCAACATTTTCCCACAACGAACTCTATCACTCCCCTACATATGTTGGCCTGAATCAGTTTTTTCTTACTGTAAACCCTGCCATGGGGAGATTTCTGCTCAGACAATGTCGGGATGTGCCCCTTGTGGATCTTTTTTTACTGGGGTGTTGTCTCTAATTTAGTCTTCCTCTGTACTGGCCGAAAAATGATCAATTTGAGTCACCTTTCTAAAGACTAAAGATTCTAATCCTTTGAAGTAAAGAAATGTCCCTTTATTCAAAATGGAACCATTCTTTACCAAGCCTACAAGGCACAATATTGATTGGTGGGATTTTTTTTTGCACGAAGTAATTCCAAAGATGACATGCTCGTGTTTTTTAAAATTCCTATCAGTGAAACACAGAAATGTAATATGAAATGGAAACATTACATTCCTTCCTTACCTTCAAAAGCACAATAGTGTCGTGTGGCTCTTGTCCAGGAGTCTAATACAGAGTGCTTTGATTGAAATACTTTGGAGTTGTTCTTCAAAATAGCCTTACTCTATGCAACAGATAGCCTTACTACTTACACATTAAAAGAGAAAGGGTTTTTAGCATGTTGTGTTATGTTGCACAGGCTGCTCAAATAACCTTTTAACAAGGGCGGGTGTCATAACTTGTGCATTGATTGCACATTCACCTACAAGTGTACTGGTTTTTACTTTTTTAATTAAATATACCAGTATGCCTAGTTTGGCATTAAGAGATGACTTGATTTACAGACCCCTCTGTAAGAAAATCTACTTTTTACATTGACATGTTTGATATCACTACTAGGACATTTGGACTCAAATGAATGCTTTATCATTCTGATTTCAGATATGATTATAAAATTGCGAATTTGATAATTGAATATTCAAGTCACCTGTAGGGGCTCAATGGTAATACCTAGATGACCATGTCCATAAAAGTTTTGATCTGTGAAATATTTGTCACATGTCATGTGTTGCTCAAAATATATACATGCATCAGCTGCTTTACGTTATTGAAAAGGCATGCTGGCATTTTTAGGTATACTGCCATCAATGTTTCCTCCGTCAACTAAAAGCATGTTTGAGTTATCCTCAAAATCAATTCTCCAGGAGCATTGTTTTCTTCATGTTAAAATAGTAATATTGGTTTATTTTGTAAAATTTCCATAAAGTAAAATCAATTCCAGGCGAGAAACACAATGTGACATTAACAAACAGAAGAGAGTATTTTGCATAAAACTGTTGCGCGATTTTCCACAATCAGATCTCTGCAAAAATCTGCCTTGTCTTCTTTTGGTAGTGGAGGGAATATTCCTAGCTCACTGTGTACACCATCTGTATCTCATTTTTCATTCTTTTAGGGCATTTAAAGAATCCCAGAGTGGGGTAGTGAAGATTTACAGTCTTTTTTACGCAAATTCCATAAACACAGTGGCTTCATGCACTACCCCCTCTAGGCAGGGCACTTTCAAAATTGACCCTTGGCCTGGAAATGAGGTCAAAGGTCATTTCATCACAATTCGATTAGACCTCCTATGGGGTCACTCTACCACCAATTTTTATGATTTGAGCATTGACCTCTTGAGATAAGCCATGCAAGCAATTTTGGACACACAAACACCCCATACACACACTCAGACAACACACACCACATGATCACATACTCTGGGCCATCTGTCTGTAAAAAAAGCTAAAACATACCCAGGAATAAATTCAAGCACTATTTTTTTTTCAAGTCTAACAAACCTTCATTCTTAGAAGACTCCCTCTCCCACATACGGGTCAGATCCCCACAAGCAGAAATGTGGTAATTATTTTGTTCACGCACTTTGAATTCCACTTTTCAAGCAAAATTCAAAACTCTTGCAACTTGTGTTTGTTACTCCAATTTTACTTTCCATCATTGAATTGTTTGCCGGACTGTGGCTCTTCCACTGTGTGTGTGTGTAGTCTGATTTACCTCTTCCAGGCTCGCTAGTGGAACCGATACATTTGAGATGTCATATATGCTCTCACTAAAGTGGGGATGCCCTGATTTAAGTCTATGATGTTCCATCTTGATATAATGTCCTTCAAACAAAACCCCATCTGGAAATTTCGCCAAATAATTTGCAACCCGTTTTAACGTGAAGCTAAAAATGCGATGTTATTTAGTAATCCCCATAGAGTACTTTGTAAAATTATTATTGGTCTACCAAATGGGGGTACATTTTGGGTCGCCTCCCTAACAGCCAAACCAACATCCTTTAGCCCTACTATTTCAACAGGTAATTGAGAGAAATAGTAGCTTTCTTCTGATACCAAAATACGATCACTTCTGTACCATCTGGGGAGGCTATAGACGATCGCACCATGGACCTTTAAGCCGGACGATTAAGATCATTGAAATGAAAATATCCTTACCAAGCCTACAAAGGCACAACAGGGATGGAGTTTTGCATAAGCTTATTATAAAATAATTTACAAGTTCAGTTTCATCAGCCAAGTCAGCCTTACATACGTTCAACTTGAATTTTAAAGTAAGTAAAGATTTTACTAGAATAAGACGCTCATCTATTTTTAGGTTATAATTAGACATCTAAGTAGTTGTCTGGATTATACCAATTCTTTCTTAAAGACATGAGATGGAGAAACCACTTGAGCAAGAAGACCTACCATGATTGTGCATCCTTCAAGTTACCTTTATTACTCCACTATTAAATCACTTCAATGAATGTCTGTAGAAAACCAGAACCATAGTTTTCCCCCTCCAAATCTACCAATCCAAATTTCAAGTGGAGGTTATAAGTTCAATTTTCACTTAAGGCAGTTACCAACCCAAGAGTTCTTCACTGAAGATAGTCAAAAGAATTGGGTTGAAGGAAGGTTTCAGGCACGATAAAAAAACAACATAAACAGGTTTCAATTACATGCAGTGGAACATATTTTAATAAAGTTTATAGATGTTCAGTTATGCTCATACTTTTTGTTAAACTGTATTTTCAAGCAGTCTGTCACTGACACAACATCCTTTTTCAAAAGAGAAGTACCCATCAAATCTACAACCTGACGTCTCGACACAGAAGTCCTTAGGAATGCCGGCACATCTGCCAGTCTACAGTGAAAAAAAAAATGTTTGTCTCGTACCAAATCATTAAATGACATTCAGTCTCCCACACCTCCTATTAGGCAATCTTTTTACAGCCAGCACATTTAGAAGTAAGGTGATACATTGAGTCATATTCTAGACAAGATTTTACAACATTATAGGAATCACACCACTAAATAACTTCCCATAGACTTGTGTACAAAATGACCTCTCACCAAACGTCAATTTCTCGGCTATAAAGCGCCTGGTTATTTCAAACTGGATTTTTTAGGAAGAGTAGGACCATAGCTCTTCAACAAAAATGAAAAAGTCATATGATGAAGGCTGATTTTTTGAGCTACAGAGCATCGAAAGATTTGCATGTTTTCAAAACGTCCACGCCTAGTTGAAATCGTACTAGAAATTAAAATTGCAGAGTTTCCCCAAACCCTCAGAAATTATGCAAAAATGGCACAGACAAAATCTTTACCACCCAAATGGTTTGTTACTAGTCCACACATTATGATTAATTTCAAATTTCATTTAAAAACACAACTTATCAACATTTTGTGACTCTTCATTTAGGCAAGGGCCATATTTGGGACGCCAACACTGTCTCGGCACTGACGTCGTCTGCTACACCTAGCTTATTTAGTGGTGTGATTCCTATACCTTCTTCTTCTTAGTGTGTCCACAAGTCATTAGTAATAGATTGTGGTGGTGTCAGGATTTATTCAAATGAGTAAGCTGATCCGGGGCCGCGTGTATCCATGATACGGACGCTCCTAACATGGCCCGCTGTTGAGACTGGGGGCGGATTGGGAACATTCACGGGTTTACACCCTACTCTTATTCGACACTGACTGCGATGTACGTGTACAGTTGTGACTCTCAGTACACAGGACCGACGGCTTAACATCCCCTCCACAGGATGGGATGCTTTCATGATTCGTTTGCCCAATTCCAAGTGAACCATGGAGGAGAGCGGTATTATGTATTTAATCAATAGCTAGTATACAGATTAAATCCAGAATTGAGCACCCGAATAAATCCCAGCAAGTGACCCCACCGGGATTCGAACCCAGGATTTTTGGTAAATTTGCGCCACAGACAAGCACCTTAACCGCTAGGCCATGCTCTCATTATACCTGAAGACATACTTTGCACTTATACATATGGTACGACAGACTGGTTTAATCCCATTGTCACTACTGTGGTACTGCCTGATTTCACTGGCCATGCATAGGGTTATATAATGTAGTCAACCAATCAGAGACAAGCTTAAGATACAGAATTATATAGAAGATCTATTGTGATTGGTTACTCAGATGACGTAGCATGTCATATCATGACTGACCATCAGTAAGTATAGCAGGGATCCGAAATAATCGGAATAGGACACTCGGTCAAGAGCATGGATGCGTACTGCACACTGATCTGCATGAAATCCGTAGCTCATATTCGCCAGTCGTGCGTGGCGCTTTATGCTACGTCATACCCCGGTTGACGTCATGTGTGACGTTTATGCATAAATAATTATGTAGCTTATCGCAAATGGTGGCGCTATCACCATCGTAATCGAAATTGCTATGGGCATTTGACACAGTGGTCCCCGCCTGGTATAGGCACATCTTGAGGGAATGTTGAACTAAAGTGGCAATTCCTTCGTTCATTCCTTTCTTAAATTACACCCAAATTCTACAAATCTAGGATTTCTCTAAAACAAAATAAAGAAAATACAAACACACACACAACATCCAGTTGGACATTATCATGTTTTTGAGGAGTCCAATTGTGTGAAAATATTGGATCCAAAACATGATACGATAAAATTGGAAAAAAGCAAAAAATAAAAAAAATAAAAAATTAAGTTTAAAATATTGTGTTCGACTGCGTCTCGCCCATATTTTGCACTCATAGCTCGACCAATTTTATATCAAATGATGGTCTTACCTCAAGAACACTCCCCAAATTTTTGTTTAGGCCCATATATAAGGCCGGACTAAAAGGACACACAAACTTCGCCTTTTCAGATACCATCATGTTTTCTTCACACTTCCCCTGCAAATATTCAGACGAGAAGATAATTTTGCAAAAACAAAAACCAAACTTTGAAGTGGCCCCCAAAAAACCAAACAAACAAACAACCAAAAACCCTGGAAAACTTTTTTTTTTAATCTGACCCAAATTATACCAAACTTGAGCTGAAAATAACTTCAAACACAGAAAACCTGAATTCATATTTAAAAAACCAAGGAATCTTTATGTCCTTTGTCCTATTACCAAAGATTAATTCAAGCTTGACTCTCAATCAACCGATACTGTGAATATTTCTGGGCACCCTCTTTTTTTTATTTCTCCGCAACCTGAAATACAGGTTTGTACCTCCCCCCCATGGCAAAGCAGGACATCTGGGGTGCAGGATGGGGGGGTGGGGGCACCGCCCCTTGAGAGTTTAGGAAACACGGGGGGATTTAAGCAATAAATTAACGTAAAAATTAGGTATTTTAACTATAGAGTGATCTTGTATGTTCCCCCCACCATTGATTTTCGCACCTCCTATGAGTTTACCCTTGTGCCAGCCCCTGGGCAAGCCATGTCCCCCTCAAGTTTTTTTTAACTGGAGTGGTGACTCATCCATCATCTGGGACCAAATGTGTGAGAAATGTGCTTAAATTAGCTACATTTACCTTATTTGGTAAACTTTAGACCCAGTTGGTCCCGATTCCTAAAATTGAGATGAAAATGTAAATGTTATTCTGCTTTCCTAATACTTTTGAGGCAGGGGGAGCAATCTTTGTTTTTCCTTTATTACCTCCTTCATGTCCCAATTTTTGTGGGTTTTCAATTTTAACTGTGTGTTATACACCTTGATTACTCTGGGGTTTTGCCACTCCTATACCTGCAATATCAAAAAAACATAACAAAACTTTCTTCCCAATTTTTTGTGGCGATTGTGTAATTATATCAAAATTAAACTAGCACCATCTTAAAGCCATAAATCCCATTCACTTGCATAACTGAGTGAGCGAAAGATAGGGAAAATTGAATAGTATTTGTGTTAGCATTACTTAACTTGGTCCCAAGCTCACTTTGTCCCATTGTGGCAAAAAAAACACTATTTCTTGGTTCTCCATGACCGCACATGAACACATTACCTATCGTTGGGCTTTACGATGGCATAATTTTTTAGTAAATTTTTTACACATATACCAAAAATTGGGGAGAATTTTGTTGCGTTTTTATTGATCCGCCATGTACACTAAAACAGATGAAATTAAAGTCCTGTGTTGACAGTGGAAAGGTTCCAATGGGAAAAGCACATTCAATGTGAGATTCCAGCATGTTATTTTGGTGTGTGTACATTACGGTGTCAATTAAAAATAATCTACCAAAATCCCTGGATTAATTTGTTTGTTAGATAAATTTCCTTTAGGTTAGTAAACAACATAATATGACACTGTAGAATATGCTTACAGGAGTGACTGGGCCCTGCCTAAATGTGTTGAGGTGGTGTAAGTAACTGTTTACAAAGGTTTTATCGCTAGTAAACACTTCAATCATTTACTTTCTAAACATCTTCATTTACAGGCTATAAGTTCTACAGACCCCTTACAAGCCATCATTGTCGGAGATCATTTTGGGCAAAACAGCCATTAAGCCATGAAGAGAAAAAAAAAAAAACAATCGACTCTAATGATGAGGAATCCAGTATGGCCTAAACAACCACTTTGTCACTCTGACACTTGAAATGGTATCCTTTTTTATCTCAACTCTTAAAATACCATTTGCTGTGGACAAGGCCGTGGATCACAAAAACTGCCTCTTTAAATAATGAAGATTTTTGGGAATCCAACTTACATTGACAACTGAACTCTTCCTTTGAACCACAACTCTTGAGTCTTACTCATGTATGCCCCACTGATGAATATACAGCGGTTTAAGTGGATATTCCGGTATATATACGTTATACCAGTATCCCGCAATATGATTAGGAGTTATTGCCTGGATTGTGTTATCGTAATTCAGCTTTTTATCGTAGCGGGATACCGTATATGAGCTCATATCCGGTATTCCAGGCTTACCTGGGTAACGTCCGCGCAAAACATTGTGATCACTTAAAGACATATCATTTAGTGCTAATCAGCAAAGTGAAAAACTCATCAAAAATCCGATTTGGCAGTATGAACAGTACAGGTATCCCAAATACCCTGCAAATGAAACCCAGACGCACCTAAATAAAGGACAGAATCAGAGATTTTAGTCATTATTGTCCGTTCGACACTTACTACAACATGTAATTGAAGGAGAGCTCATATCTTCGAACACTGCCGTTTTTTCTTCCTTTTCTGTCCATTCTACAGCTGGAAAAGGTACCTTATGAGAATTCTACAGACTTATCCTTCACTTTGAAGCTATTCCTTCAAATTTTCAAATATTTTTCAAACACTGATAGTGTCTTTAACAAAATTTTGATCATGTTTAATTCTAGTTTATGACATACCATCTCATACCCTGTGCACTTCGGACCGGAGTAAAAGGAATGTGGTCGTCCGGAGCCATATCCGGCTTCCATAGACGTCACGGAATAAAGCTTGAACTAATGTTGCTTGACGAGTCAACTGAAATGGAATGCCCCTTATCTTTTTCACCGTTTAAATGACTATGAAGCCGGACGGATCATATCATCCTACCACCTCGGTCCTTTCATGAATCGAATAATATTATTTTGCAAATTTTCATTATGTCCTCCTTCACCTGCCTCTAGTATTGGCCTTATCTGCGGCAATGCTCCTCACAACTTCGGGTTACGGTATCAATATGCCGGTGGTGTTTATAGTGCCATCGATATAAGGAATATATACTTGCAATATCCCGATTTCGATGGATATTTTTTTTATCCCGCATAATGCTTATACGGTTTCACTTATACCGTATATTGTCCCTGTTTTATCGGGGCTGGCCGAATACGGTAAATTATATTTGTACGCTTTATACGGATAATTCCCTCCATAACCCGCTGTAAGTTGCACAAGTAAACTATTCAATTTTTCCACCAAAAAAAATCAATTATGCATTTTAGCCTAATCATGGTCAGAGAATTTTAACATTTAAAGCACATGGCCCTCACACTCCAAGTCCAACTAAATTCACGGTCTTTGTTTCTAACCCCTACCTATCTATACCAGGCTTGAAAGGGTTAAAAACTAGCAATGATTTGCTGAGGACCCCATGCCATAGGGAAGAACATCACAAATCCAACAGAGGGCAGTATTATATGTCCTATCCTGCCTCACTGAGTTTGCTCACAGGCAAACACCAGGTCACACGTTTCATGCTGGCACCATCATGCCTTGATAGTAGTGACTGTTTATTATTACCATCTGCCCTGGTCATTTTTCATGGGACTTCATCAATTTTTTGATAAAATGAGTGTGGCGTTCCAAGGATTTGTGGCACATTTTCCCTGCCACATTTGTATTACTGCCATGTTATGGCTAACGAGTAGAGTACCATCAGGATGAGTGCTTAGTGCAGTTTTAGCTCCACTGGGCCAAAGTCCATTTTGCTAAGAAATATTGGCACATTTTTTGAAGAGCGCCCCCCATTTCAAAATTTGATTTTTTGCACAACATTTGGGTAATTGTCTAGGAAACTATACCTGCTAACGAGAAATGCTAAAAAATGCGTATTTAATCACAAATAGTCGATTTTGTAATTAGAATTGGGATCCCAGATTGGACTTAACGGTAGAGCTGGAAATTCTACGATTATGTCCGCCATGATGAAATAGTGCCATGCACCTCGATAAAATAACCAATAACTTGATTTGCCCGAACATTAAAACAACTAATGGATGAGCGAGACCTGCATAGGGCGCTTATTTCCTTCCCGCTATTTCACATTGGCAAGGCCGTTTCTCCAGCAGCCGTTGAATTATTATCGTGGACCTCCGATTAATATTATTCTAGTACAAAATAAATCCCTTCGTTTGTGACAACATGACATTTTCAGAAGCTTACCATTAACATGTTCTAGTTTACTAGCCCGTTAACCAATGCAACCGTGTAAAAATCTCCCCATTTTTTAAAAAATGGGGCGCCCTTTTCAAAAATATGTGCTAATAATTGCTTTAAAGGATGCCCTCAGTTCATTTGATTTGAAACTGCTGCTCTCAAGGTTCATTTGAAATGAAATTTTGCATTTTGTATTATCTGTGGGTCACTAACCCCACCTTGAGGTTGCGGTCTTTATGCATGAAAAAGTGATTTTTTATTTTTTTTTGGCTCCTGAGTGTCTCTGATATGAAATTTAAGGTTTCTCTTCTTCTTGAAAATGTTACACAGCTGGAGATATTCTAAAGTTGGCATATTGACCTGTTACTCCTTCACGACCCTTGGCATCTAAAGAACAAAATTAATGTAAATATTTCATATTTGATGTTTGACTATGGATAATAGAGCCTCAAACTTGTGAATGGGTGATTCAACATGGGTGCCAAAGCAAGAGTGAGCTGGGTGACAGATGCAGAATGAACATATCTACTTTCTGGTATATACCGTTAATCCTCTAATAAAGGCCAAGGGGGGGCGTTGCATTTTCAAAAGGGGGGCGTTTATTGAACGGTCTTTGTTCCATTATAATTTACATTAAAACATCGGCAGCACCCTCTACAGAGCTGCCAACTTTTAAAATACCTTCAGTACTCAGAAATCCGTATTGGGTCCCGTATTTGTTTTTGCGTTTCAACCTTTTTCGCAAATATGACGCTCGACCGCTGTGCAAAATAATGTTTTTTTTTTGATGATTCGCGGATGATTTGTTGTGACCCTTACCTGTCTCCCACGTATGTAGTCTCTTTGTCGATTCAACTCCAGCGATCATGCAGTGGGCAAATCAGCTATCACACTAAGGACCGCACATTACCAATCCCAGTAAGCATTTGAGCTGATATATTCCTTAAAACATTGTTTTCTGCTGATTTCTTTCCCTTTACTACACTAATTTTTACTCTTAAATATCACTTCCCATAGTTGCCACAATGGTACATAGGGACCAGGTGATCGCAACTAGAGGAAAAACTGCCGCGAAAGCATGTGAAAACTACCATTTTGATTTCCTGGTACGCACGCTGCGGAATTCTATTTGTTTACAAGAGCTTCCAATAAAACAACAGCACTACGATGTAATTACCGACCAAGGTCAAAGGATTTCGTGGGTCATTATTATGTCATTGGGTCATGGTCAAATAGTAGTCTATTACTGCCAGCTGTTTATCAATTCAAGGTTATAATATTTATTATTTTGCTCTCTTAAATCCATATTTTTAGGGGGAAAATTCGGCAATTCGGACTCTGTTTTGCAACTTCAAAAACATATTTCAAAATATAGATATATCCCTAACTAGTACAAGTTGGGCAGCTCAGCTATATGGCAATGTACCGGTGCTCTTCAGAAAATGGATATAAAAAACATGCGTGTCCTTTCTAAATTATGGCCGCGCGCACAGACGAAAGTCGCTGATATTTTTACCGCATAAATAGCTTATAATGTTTCCTTGCACAAATATTGGCATTAAAAAGCAGTTTAGTTTTTTGCAAAATCTACACTTACAAAAGGGTTAGCGTGCTGTAATTTAGGCAGTGTACTTGTTTGGTGGTGGACAAATTGGTGAGTTTAGGCCGACCTTGGCAATCAAAACGTTTTTGGGGGGCGTTTATTTGAGGGTTTTTTTTTTCATGTAAAAGAGGGGGGGCGTTTATTAGAGGGGGGTTATTAGAGAATATACCGGTCTGCATTTTTCCTCGTGAAAATGTCGTTGTGACTTAATTAGGATGTTATTACATTAAGTTGATTTGCAGCGAGGCCAATAAAAATGTAACCTATATGCAGCATATGATACATTGTTATGATCATTAAAACTGTCAAATTTGGAGATGTGAGAGGTGTGTGTTTTTGCAAGGAGTCACTGTTCAGGGTGGCAACTTGTAATACTTAAGGAACACAAGGGCATTTTCTTTAAAACACACCATCAATTTTCATTCAAAATGGGGATTTTGTAATTGTTATTTGTGCACAAGCCCACACTGGAATAAAATTATGGTAACAATTATAGATCATTAAAGGAGAACCGTATAAGAATAATAGATACAATTACGCTATAAATAAAAATATTAGTGAACACATATCGAGTGGTTTTACAGAAGAAAACGAATTATACTAACCTTAAAAATGAATTAAAACCTTTTGTCACCATGCGCTATTTGAATTTCGCGCTCGTGTATATGGGATATGTGTATGTGTATGCGAACTGACGGCTTCAGTAGGGTCATACACCTTCCCACGTGCAGCTTTCATAAGGTGCCATTATTGGAATATATGAGGCAAGCGTGCCGACCGTATTGCAAAACACGTCATAAATCATAGGGTGAATTTTAAATAGCGCACCATGAGTCAGACGGAATGGTTTGTTTAATTCATTGTTATGGTAATATAATTCTTTTTTCGATTGATTGTGAAAACCACTCGCTAGGTGGTCAATAAATTATTTACAAAGTAGTTGTAATATTCTTCATTGTACGGGTTCTCTTTAACTCTCACTGACAAAATGTGTATGAGTCACGTCATGTACAACCAGAACTTTAAAAAAGCTTGATAGAAGAGGAAAATGAATATATTCTGTAATTGGAAATACAGCAAAATACCATAAAAGTTTAGGTCAATTATTTCCAGGCCTATGAGGACTGAATTTAAACGTTAAGCTTTTATTCAAATTCTAATGAGTATTTCAAATCTTTGTATACTTATTATGAATTTTCCAACTATACGATTAAGTACTACAATTTACAGGAAAATATACGTAAATTTTACGGGAAAATCCCTGCCATCAATTCTGCCAACAAACCCAGTATAAAGTAAAAAATACAGCTTTTACATGATTTCATTCAACGTTACTGTATATTTTACAGTTTAATGTAAATATATTTACCAATAAACTGCTAAAATTTTACAGCATATGTACCTTAGTTTTTTTTGGCAGAATGGTTGCCAGGAGTGCTTAGAAATTTACAGTATTTTATTACAGTGTGTACAGGTCTGCCCTAGTTTTCAACTACATGCTTAGGTAGTTCAGTCCATGACCCACTCTCCAACTGACTGATTGCATGTTGTGACAGCATCCATGTGTAAAATAGCTAGGACAGCCATTGACTGTGTAACAATCAGTCTTGAATACAGAGACACTAAACCACTCCCAATGAATAACTTGAGGTCCCTAACATCAAAAATACAATAGCCAATTCCTGGAACATTTAGTGAGGGTATGTAGTGGGAAATTTTCATAAAAATAAAAGGACACAAAGGGATTTTCTTTCTAAGGATACAAATTTCTCTAAATTTGAGAATGTTTAAAGGATTTATCAGACAGAAAAGTAGAAAAGAAAACAAAAACTAAGTTTTGAACTTGTCTGCTGCCCTAATCGGCCCTACAAAGCAGCATGCTAGGGCTTTCTGTCGTGCATAAGAGAAAATACTAATCATTTTTATTACATAAAATATTGCTTTCAGTTTATTCAAGGGGCATTCTAAATCTACAGCCTCATCCTCCCGGCTTACCAAAAAATAGTATTCCCCAGAATGCTTGTGTCATCTGCCATCACAGTTTGTGAATGGGGTCAAGGGTTACATGAGGTCATGTCTTTCAAGTTTCATAAGATTTTGTTGTAACATGTGATAGGGCAAAAAAATCCCAGATTTAATTCTGCGCAGCACGCGTGCGTGAATCGAATTAACATTGTCCTCCTTAGCACCGTTTTAGCAGGTTAAACTTCATTAAGCCATTTACTACGGGCCTCAGACGTATTTTTTTTTCTGGTGCCTGGCAGGGCGCAGCATATCAAATTGATTGCTATAATCACCAGACTTGGTCAAAAGAACCGCTGACCCAAGGTCCTTATGGGGGTACACAGATTAGGATCAAAGGTCACATGAGCCAATTAACCATGACTAATGTCCGCCTCTTCTTTCCAACCGACTTCCGACTTCCGGTTGGGTTAAAAATGCTACCAAAGCCAGATACTTGGGTCAGTTTCAGTGGTCAGCAACTGGTCATTTGGTCAAATGTCAATGGCTAAGCCAGACATTTGGGTCAATTTCAGTGGTCAGCAACTGGTCATTTGGTCAAATGTCAATGGCTAAGCCAGACATTTGGGTCAATTTCAGTGGTCAGCAACTGGTCATTTGGTCAAATGTCAATGGCTAGGCCATTGTTCTGTGAACACAGTCGTAGTTTTGATGCTGTTTTTGATCATGTACTTCAGGTTGTGTACATAACCTGTCTTTAAAGGGGGATGGCCTGATTTAAGTATATGAATCTTTCCCATCTGTAAAGTTTCGCGATGATATTTCAATCCGTTTTGGATGTGAGAGTTAAAAAACTGATTTTGTAAGCCCCATAGAGTACTTTGTAAAATAAATATTGGTCGAACAAATGGGGCCCAGTTTTGCTCATAAATTCCCAAAACAAACATCCCCTGGCCCTAAGATTTCACAGGGTAAATGAGAAAAATAGCAGCTTTCTTCTGATACCAAAATTTCGACCACTTCCGGTAAATCTGGGGTTCTGGGGAGGAGGCTATTAGCGATCAGGCCATTAGCGATCGGCCATGGACCTTTATATATTTCCCTATTGTGCTATCATCATTGTCAATATCATCATCATAATCATGTAGTCTGTTAATTGCTTTAACTGTCTACATTCCAACATTTTAAGAGGCCTATGCAACCATATATTTCATTTTACAATACATAGTCCCAGAAAGTAATATCACATTAGAATTTATGTATATAGGCCTAGTTACAAAACAACCACTGATTTGTGAGACCTTATTATCTTTAAATGTCAAATAATTCAAGATGACAAGGTCAAATTGAAAAGGCTGAGCCAGTTTTGTAATGCCAATTTCCCTTCATGGGTTGTTCTTCTCTTATTTATCCCATCTTCTTGGGATGTGAATTTAGTTTATTGCCTGAGAAATTTCTACTCTCCCTGATTCCAGGGAAATATGCCATTAAATTTGAGGAATAAAAAATATTAAAAGATATACTGGGTGAGAATAGTACTGGATCATTATACTGAGTAAAAGACCAGGGTAAATGACAGTTTTGAGTCAAGTACCGTAAGCACTCGAGTATAAACCCATCCCCCCTAAAAGGAAGATTTTACTTCAAAACAGGAGTGGGCTTATACCCGGGGAGGGGCTTGAACTTGGGAGCAAATATCAGATACAAAATTACAATATCATTTCAAGAGTATATTATTCACCAGATAACATGTAATGTACACTTTAGTTGTAGCAGATATTAAAACATTAAAAAGTTCAATTTTCCCATCACATTCCTCAAAGTAATTATACAAGCCATCCCAATGTATTGGGCCCTACATTGAGTTTTAAAATGTAATTTTGTTTGTGTAATTACTGCCAATTGTTCCTGAATGTAAAAATACACCGGGCTTATACCCGAGTGTAGGCTAGCCTTCCTGTTTTTCTTTAAAATTGGGGGGGCTTATACCCGAAGATTGGGCTTTTAACCCAAGCTGGTTACGGTCAATCTTTTAGAATATGCCAAGCGCATAGGCATTCTTTCATGTACTTTTTCCTTGTTTATGGGATATGTTCCCACAATAATACATCTGAGCAGACTGTATCACTCTTAAAAAAATCCCTGTTAGATATAACCTTATGAGATTCTAGTCAAAATTGACAAAAACTTTGTCAAGTTGGCAAGAATATAGTCAAGTTTGATAGATTCGTGTCAAATTTACAAGATTTTCAAGTCAAATTTGACTATAAACCTTATTTTTTAAGATTTTTTAGTTGGTTAAAAAATGGACAATTCAATATTATATGGTCTTTAGATAAGATGCTTCACACAAAAATGGCATTTTATAAATGGCCCTAACTATATGGCTATATAGGGTGAAATTCTGAGCTTCTTGTTCTGCCTGATCATACTTGGAACCTTTGTCACCAAAATACAACAAATACATGCTTTTTGGCAGCATTCTCAAATCCTCACTAATCCTGCATTGTACTTATATTACTAAACTTTTTGTGTGATGTTGCTTTTGGAAATTTCAAGTTAGGGTCATAACTTTAAAAATCCACATTTTAACCACTTGGTCAAATTTAAAGGGTATATTAAAGTTTTCATATCAACATGGAGCACATTTTCTTTCTCATAACTTCCACATCAAACATCATTTAGCCCTAATATTTCACAGGGTAATGATTGGAAAAATAGTTAGCTTTTATTCGGAGACCAAAAAACTTTTGACCACTTTCGGGAAGTTCCGGTTTAAAAATTGGGGGTGGGTTTCGGGGAACGAGGCTATTTGCAAGTTAACCATAGCCTGACGTGCGAGGAGTTTTCCCTCTTTTAATACCTAGGCCCAACCCATAATCACGATTTTGTTTAAGGGGAGGGGGCAATTTTCCGAAGGGGACCCTTTTCCAGATTCGCCCCTCCCCTAAAGGGGGGAGTGGGGAAAAAGTTGGCAAAAACCAAAAGGGGGGGGGCGGGGGGAGTGGGCAAAAGAGGGGGGTGGGAGTTGGCAAGAGGGTGGAAGAAGGAAAGGTAGGTGGCACAAAAGAGGGTGGGAGGGAAAGGGAGGGAGGAGGGACTAGTAGGCAAAGGGAGGGGAATTTTGAAAAAGTGGACTTTTATTACATGAATTTTAACCCTTTTTTTCGACCACAACCTAAACAAAAAGCATAAACCCCAAAAATTTTTGGGCTGCTCCACTCGCAAAATTGGTCTTTTTTTTTTGTTTTTTTGCCTTTTTTGGGCCATTGGGTAGTGAGGTTTGTGTTTTTTTTTTTAATTGGGGGGGGTCTCTCCAATCAACCACTCACACCACACATGCACCCCTCCCCCCCCCCCCACCCACGGGTTATGGTCCTGTCTAAGGGGATCCATGGTACCCCCAAGAATTTGTAACCCCTTAGAAACCCTTCCAAGGGAATTTTTAACTGAAACTTAACCTCCTTGGGGGAGAAAAACAGGGGCAAAGGAAGGCCAAATGTCAATATAATGAAATTCCAGTTTCATCATTTAGAGAGAGGATGATTAGGGGCCAAATCATTGTTTTGAACGTTGATGTTAGCATTATTACATATATTAAAACAAAAATTACAATTTTGTACAGTTTGTATTTTTGGGACATGTAATTGTCATAGGTTTGTAAAGTAAAGGGCACATAGTCAAAGATGACAAATTTTTCTTACAGCCCACGTAAAGAGCTAAGTATTATTACTTTTTTCTGATTATATAAGTTTTTTGTTTCATTGCCTATATGTTATTCTTCGTTCCAGACGATATTTGAGCTCTTTTAAGAAATTTTTTGTAATATTTTGTTAAAATGACATAAATCAAATGATTTGAATTAGTTAATAATGTGTCCTGGTCTGTAAAAACCTCGTTATGGGTACAAATTTCTTAAGTTATGCAAGAAAAGAAAACACCTGTTAGTCAGGGTAGACCCTTCATGTGACCGTTTAATGTGAGTTATGGACACAATTCCAAGTTTTTGCTTGATAAATCATAGATCTAGGGTTTGTTGTAGAATATATCTGGCCGGGTGCCACCTGGGCATCTTTGAGCATTTGAGGAAAGCCAAGATGGCGTCGCCAATAAATGATATAATTAATCTATTCAACCCCTATAATTATAAACTATGGTTACAGATATCTATAGGATCCAAGAAAACAAGTGTATTAGGCCATTTGGTACATTAATACAATTTTGGTCCTTTTATTTACATTTTCGTGCTCCAGCGCTGGGGATTACTATTTCCTTCACTAAAATTAACACAATATATCTACCACGAAAAGCTGTGTCCCCACATGTAAAAGGAGGCACAGTTATAGGACCAAAAATGAAAAATAGTCAACTCACTTCCAGGAATATCAGTGACAATGGATATACACATTAAACCTCAAATGATCAAGCGAACAATGGAGCTTATGATATTCATATCGGCCCCCGGAACACACTTCACATTCTTTACATCTGGTGTGCACAAAGTTGAATAGACTTCGAATTCTATGTCCTTGCCGCATATTGGCAGAAGTTCTTTCCTCGTTCGCCATTGAAAAAGAATCTGAGATTCTCCTGTGTGTTTCGTTCATTAACTTGACATATGCCAATATTTTTTTTCGAAAGAACATGTAAAGGACCAAATCATGAAAGAAAAGCCCATGGCAAGGACTGACCCAATTTGTTGGCATAACCTAGATCGCAAGTTTTTGTCTTTAAACCCCTATTTGTCTATCAATTTACCAAGAAAGGCAATGTATTCAGCGACTAACATTTTAAAATCATGAGCGAGGTGGAGTATGTTGCCCCTTCTTTAAGTAGGAACAGATTACTAGAGGCTTTTCAATACGGCAAAGCGTTCAAAGTCATTAACACCTGATATAGCTTAAATTCTTTCGACAGTGGAGGCAGTAACAATGAGATCCTTGCATACCTGTTGAGGAAGAGATTGAGTGTTTTAGGTTGGCTGTTTGACTACATTAGCTCTAATGGTTGTTACATATGAGTCACTAATGTTGAAGATATTCAAGTTTTTGGCCGCCATATTGATTGACGTATGTTACAATTTATAAAAGTATATTTCAGAAATAATTTTATGGTGTCTAACAACATAATCTAAGTACTTCCTGTTTATTTTTTATCGCAGGTATTTGCTTTATGGATAGTTTAAAATTATCGATTTGGATTCCTCTTTGCATTTGGAGTATGACTCAATGTTACTGTGCCATGTCATTTGTTCATGGGGTCCTGTAGTATATTGTAACTACATAGTTTGATAATATAGTGGTTGAATAGATAATTATATTTATGGCGACGCCATCTTGGATTTCTCAAAATGTCACGGATGCACGGGGCCCCGGCAGATCTTATTCTGACTTACCCTTATCTATCCATTTTCAGCAGAAAAGATTGTGTTCCATACTCAAATATTTACGGTCAGTCATAAAGTTGGACCATGGTACCGACTAGTATGTAGAAAGGAGACCTGACGCTTTAGTTCAATACAAAGCAAAACTTTTTTTCAGTGAATCCAAAAGGGCATGTCAACCTTAACACCTAACACCTTGCACTAAAATTCACCATGATCTGCATGCCAACATGCGCTTGCATTTTCTAACAAGATCAGAAAATTTATTAAGCCTTATTAGATTACAATATCATCAGTTCGGGCAGTTACCGCTATTATTTGAAATCTGAATCACGCCTTGACTTGAGGTATGTTTGAACAGTGGCAGTTGAGGCTGTGGAGAAGTAGTAGCCAAATTGAGAGCGCTTTGAATAGAGTGTGTCCTCCCAACAAAAATGTTTTTCAGAAGCAAATTGCCAAACTTGCCTCAGAGGTACGTGCGTGAGGAAACATTGCCCGAATTTTATTTTGTGCTCCCTCAAAGCATCGGGTACTGTGAAAATATACCAAGTAGCTCTATCAGGTCAAAAGTAAAGAAGGATCAGACATGGTGTAAACACTTTGATTTAAAAATTTAAAAAAAATCTGCTAATTGACATTTAGCAAAGGTGTTTCATACTGATATACTAGCAAAAGCAAAAATGCATAAACAAAAAATAAAACACACAAAACATTTTGTTTAATTGAAACATGTACAATTTGTACCTATATATGCCCATGGGTGTATCTCTGAAATTAATACTTCCATTTAGGAATTATAACACTCGGTGTGGCATATTCCAAATTTAGATTGCCACGGCAGTTACCAAAAATTAGCAGTCCCAGAGACATTCCATCTTTCCTTTATGTGAATACGGCATAAAGCATTACACCAAAGTTGAGTGGTCCAAGAGACATTGTCATTGTCAAGTGATTATTGTGAATAACGGATATATCAACAGTCAGCATCAAGAGACAAAAATCCTTTCTCTCGTGTGTGACTTACTCTGAATCATCACAAAGTCTTCTCTGATCCTTTCAAGTGGTCCTAGAGTGGTTATTGTGAATAAAAGCATATACCAAAGTTAGCAGTCACAGGGAAGATCATACCTCCTGTATAGGCAAAAATAAAAGTTGCGGCTCCGAAGGCAAATGGGAGAGAAAAAACCCGCAATGTAAAAGGCAGGGTGGGGGGGGGGATCCTCACGGGGTCGGGGGGGGAAAGGGGGAGGGGGGAAACAAGCGGGCGTCAAGGGAGCAAAAACCTAAAAAAAATAAATTGATTAAAAGACAAATTTTAAACAAAATGCGCAGTCTTCACAGACAAACTTGTTTTTTTGTCTTGGCCTTGGAAATAGGTTTGTATAATTATCAAGTATGCCCAGTATGAGTTTTGATTGGGCATTCCACAGAATTGGATTACTCCATATGACATCTGCCAACCACCCCATGGAATACCCTAAGGTTAGTCTTCATGGGTTTGGGAGTATGGATTTCAAATCTGGGTGGTACCTTTGGAAATCAAACCCTTCTGTGGAAGACCAATTAGCCTTCCACAGGGCAAGTTATGCAGGTGTGTGTTGAAGTATTATACAGGGGTGTGATGTGAGGTTTGTGGCAAACATCCTGAATTTGGAAAAATAAATACACCCCAAGATGCAACAAATGAACATAAAGGTGCATTTTGTGATCCTAGCCCATTCATTTTTGTTTTAAGAGTTCACTGATATCCTACATTTCCGTTGATTCTGATGATGCGTTTTGTTGTTTGAGGGACATGCTGTTATATACTACCTCATATGGCCCACTTTGTAATTTCTGCCGGTACAAATTTCTTCTGAGGGTAGATCAAATATGCACATATAAATCAACGCACACATTACTATAATGTGGTCATCGGTTATGATTGATATTAGAATATGAATTAAATCTCATATTTCGCATGTAACCACATGGGATGAGACGTTGATCAAACCAATGGCCCCTTATACCTCATGATGCTCAGATAAAAAAAATAAATGTTTCTTTGTTCTAAACTTTTCCACATATTTCTTGTCTCAACTTTCCACAATGTTGTTGACTGGTCCAAACATGTCTTTTTAAGGCAAAAGATAGATAAAGATATGGTAACAAGCAGGGTCACACACACATTGATTTTGGAGTCATTTTTTACATTATTTCATAAAAAAAGTGACCCCCAAAAAATGCCCTAAGCGATATACAATAAAAAAAATATAGGTGACCCTTAAACAATACTTATGTTTTTATTAGCTAATTATTTTACAGTAGTAAAATGTGTTTTGCAACTGTGTTGACTTACAATTTGGACACAATGTGAGACATTTCAGGGGAAAATCCTTTTCCAAATAAAAAAAAAACATTTTACCAAATTATAATACCAGGGTTGAATACCTAAATACATTAAAGAAATTATCATGAAATATGCTCTACAATAACCATGACCAGTGGAAAGTGTCCTGTTTTCTGCAGTTCCACTACTTCTTGGAAATCAACTTTTTGTTCTCTAAATGATTAATTTGTTCTCACAAACAACAAAATCATTAGCAATGGTGTAAATCTGAGGAGCAAACTGGGCCACCCATCCTAACACAACCAATCAAATGCCGACTTGTAACAGAATGCTAAGTGCCTCTCTTGCGTCTTGTAATACAACTCCGACCCCGAGGCAAAAAGGCACAAGACCAAAGTTTTAAGATTGGGGAAAATTAATTGGCATTACTCTGGTCACTTTGCCTTCTAGCAGCAGATTTCCTCACCAAAAGCGAAAACTGGAGATGACACTTACTAGACTTGAAACTTAAAATTGTTGTGAAAATGCTGTTTGATTTAAAAAAAATGGGTTAAATATTACAACAGAGCATTTGCCCTAACTGATATTTAAAACAGGAATGATTTGCCTATCCAATAAAGTATATAGTAGTCATACTTTCCTATTCGAGTATGTCAATTACATATTCTGTTCATTTTTGTTTAATTGGTTTTGTAATAATCTACAAACTAGAAACACCTGCATAGAAAGATACTATAGTTTGAATAGTAGGGGTATTCAATTGGTAAATTGTGTGAAGGTTGTAGCATTTGGTAACTTGCCTGGGTCTATTTCACCCACAGTTCAGTCTGCTGACCATTCTTTGACTGACTTGCTTTTTTCAAAGAAAACAACAGAATATACTAAAATGATGTTTCTTTTCTTTGTCTTGCAGGCAGTTCTACACGGAGTTGCAGCCGAATGCCCTCCATTCTGGACACAATTCCAAACTAACTGTATATAGTTACTTTGGTCGAAAATTGAGTTGGAACGAGGCGGAAAGATAACTGGCAACAAAACTTTAGCCCAGCCAAGCACTACGAGTATGTCACCGTTTCACATCTTACATCCATAAACAGCCAAGCCGAGCAAGACTTTGTTTACACTCTTTGGGAGTCTAGCAGCTGAGAGTGAGAGCGTCGCTGCCTCCACGAGGTCTGGAAGGTTCATCCTCAGTCAGGAGATACGGATTTCACGTGGTCGGACGAGTCGCCAACTACATACACTAACTGGGACACAGGACGGCCCTAATGAGACTGGCATGACGACAAATGCGCAGAGATGTGGGAGCAGATGTTCAGCCACAGACCTAAAAGTTGGAATGAACCACGCCGTGTGATCTGTGGATAGTGAGGGGCCATGGTCATTCATATGCCAATAAGCGTCTAATTAAAATTGGTTAAACATAGTAAGGATTGAGAAAGGAATCACCTATGCATTTGATTTAACTAGGTATTGATGGACGACCAACATCAACCAGGTGGAAATGTGGCCAAACTTAAATGCAAGTCATACAGCATCATTCAACCGCAAAGAAAATGGGAAGTGCTGAGATGTTTAAATGATAAGCTCTTCTTGTATATGAAACAATATCAAACAATGATTTACAAAATTGGAATCACCAGCCAGTTTGCATTAATGCGGACATGATTTGCATTTGATTTTTTCCTGCCGGAAATAACTCAAGAGCATTGAAGTCCGTCATAGTAGACGGTGTCCTTGCCCGCACTTGTACAGCATAAAAATCTGAATGAACCTCTGGCTGCCCACAAAATTGCATCAACACATGCCTAAAGTTTACGCCATATTGTTCTGCTCGTGTCAACTCAAGGATCACTGATATATGCAACAGAGCCGAGATTACAATTTCCCTATGAAAACAATGCGACACTTAATGACACTGAAGCATACGCACTGGTGGAGGCGCACTGATTCTAACACTCTGACACTCGCTGAAGGTTACTCAGTATGTTGAATCACAGCCCAAATAACTGCTTTTGTTCTCCCTCCTCTTCTAATTGAATTTGCGGATAACTTTATAAAAGGACCACAAAAACTATCTGTTTCAACTTGGCAAAACAAAAACAAAAAAAAAGCGCGAACCCCGGCCCCCCCCCAAAGGACTATACTTTTGTTAAGTGCAGAGGAATTAAACCAAACAAAATAAATACAACTGTTTATTTTATCAGCTAAACACTATACACTAATTTTTCATCTTGAGTTCATTGTAAAAGTAATGATTGGGAAGGAACCAAATGCCTCTTACTTGCTCTGGTACTATGTATATAGATTTAATAACAATTGGTATAAATGCCAAATCAGAATTTTTTAAATCTGTGAAAAGGATTGAATAATTGAGCCGGTGAGTGAGTGAGTGAGTGAGGTGAGTACGAGCGAGCGGGCGGGTGGGTGGTGGGTCAAGTGGGTGAGCAGTGAGGGCGAGTGGAGCGGTGTTGCAAGGTGCGATATAAGCAAGTTGAGCAAGTGTGCGAGCGAGAGTGGGCACAATTCAAGTTAATACTAGCAAGTATAACATGCTGTATGAATGACTGAAAATGAATGACTGATTGAAATGAATGAGCGATCGAGCGGGGCTGGCTGGCTGGTTAAGCAGGGTGAGCGAGTGAGCGAGGACGCAAGTGGATCGAGTAAGCAGTGAGCGAGTAAGGCAAGTGAGCAAGTAGCAAGTGATGAGAAGCAATGAGCGAGTAAGCAAGTGAGCGAGTAGCAATTGAGCAAGTAAGCAAGTGAGTGAGTAAGCAAGTGAGCAAGTAGCAGTGAGCAAGTTAACAAGTGAGCGAGTAAGCAAGTGAGCGAGTAAGCAAGTGACAAGTAAGCAAGTGAGTTAGTAAAGCAAGTGAGCAAGTAAGCAAGTAAGCAAGTGAGGCCGAGTAAGCCCCAAGTGAGAGTTACGCAAGTGAGGCGAGTAAGCAAGTGAAAGCAAGTAAGCAGTGAGCAAGTAAGCAAGTGAGCGAGTAAGCAAGTTAGCGAGTGGGCAGCAGGTCAAGCAATGAGCCATAGAGCTCGCAGTAATCATGCATGTTTTGTGCATTTTCCATTTAATTAGTCAATTAAAAATGCTAAGATGCAGGCTTTGTGAATATTCACTGATAAAATAGTGTTTAGAGAATTCAAAAATTTTTTCTAAACTACTTTGTTCTCAGGTTCCTCACCTGAGAAAGTGTTTTGAAAGCTGTAATACGTTATGATCACTTTGTTTACCCTGGATAATCTTGAAATACTGTTTTGGGATTAGATTTGTGCTTAGGCATAAATATCTTTACACATAAAGGTCCCAGGAATGAGATGATAAACCTACTCCAAATCTTTATGGAACTTCCATTCCAATACACGGGCCAGAAAAAATACATTACCCGTGACATCATTATTGAAACTATTGATTTTCAGTCATCTCATGAATATATTCACACCAGTCACCTGGAATGTTCTATTCTCTCTGAAAAATCAATAGCCCCCCCACATGATGTCATCAACCAACCCAAATATTGAATGCTTCTTCGTCCCTCTACCTGGTAGCCTTGACACAACCATATAATATTCCTATTTTTCATTTCCTTGGACCTTTACGAGGTTGAATAATTGAAGGGTGTAAATTATGGATGTTACATAGCTTGCTTACCTATTTCCCTCTAACAGGGTGACTGACTGCACGACCCCACACCTTTTCAAAAAATATTTTTGGGTCAATTTACTCTTCATAATTTACAAAATTACTGAAATGGAATCTTAGGTCCCGTATGCACAAAAAGTTGACCAGGTTAAAGTTCGACCTGGTCTAAAGTCCAAATTTAGTTTTTGTCCAAATTGACAGTTACTATTCACATTTTCTTTATAAAATAACTCGCAAATGTCAAAGATTAAACGAGAATTTCAAATAACCAAACTACCTCATGGGGGGGTTTATTGCAAAGGAAAATGTCTTTTCGGTGGGAACTAAATTACACTTAGACAAGGTCTAACTTTAGACCCGGTCAACTCTTATTTGCATAGGACTTTTAATTTTGGTTTCTTACATTTCTTTTCAGATTGAATTTGGTAAGTCTTTTCAAGTGGGCCTGATGGTAGTTACTTTTGAAGGTGGGCTTGTTCACATTTATGTCCTGATGTATTTCCTACTTGATATGTAGCCTGGCCTTGCATACCCCCCACAAAGTATTGTGGGGGAAACAACTGCAGTTTTAATGGTCAAAGATAACCACGGTTATTACTGTGCTAATATATTGAGGGTTAACCTTAAATGATTTTTTGTCTCTACGATCGTGGAAATGAAATTGGATTTGATAGCTGTGTTTTTTTGACAAATGATGAAAAAAAAACGTTGTGCATTTTTTTTCCATTTTTTTTTTGCCTGAAAAATAAAAATACACGCCAAAATTGTGATCCTGAAAAAATGGCTACAAATGCTATTGCTTTTTTTTTTAAATTCCTTTTTTCACATAATCAACCCTTTTTCAACTATAGATGCTTTTCACATTAAGGTAGGATTATCGCTACGGCTTCCGTGCCCATATCTTGTGAAATCTCATGAATGTTGGGGGTTATTGGTGAAAGAAACATGTGTGCCAAATTTGAATTTTTTCCAAAAAGACGTTTTAGAGATATGTCACCTAACGTGTTTTCAATTTCCCATAGACTTTGTACAGGTCTGATTTTAGCAGTATAGAAAATGGACAAAAATGGGCAATTTTGTGAAAAACTACACATTTTATTTCAATTATTTCTCAAGTAATTGATGAGTTATAAGATTGGTGTTTGTTTCTAATGGTTAAAGAAATATCAAAAATCAATACAATTTTTTATTTTTGTGTGTGTCATCAAAAACAAAGAACAGGTGGTCGCAACAACACTTTTTGTATAAGTATTTCTAGAAATACTGAAGTATCCACTTTTCATAATTTTTCCTAGAAGAAACTACAACTCCCTTGGTGATGAATAAGGTGTCATATGAAAGGAAATCAAATTGAGAAAATTCTCACTTTAGATTTTGCAGATTGAGTGTTTCTATTTGAAATAATAGGTGTTTTTAATTTCCCTAAATAATTTTTCCCTAAAATGATTTTTTCTAAAGAGTTAATCATTTGATTCAAAAAAGCCAACGTGAGATTTTAGGTATTTTGTTTATACACATATCCCTGGAGTTTCAGCTTAAAGGAAACTTCCATTTAGGCTGGGAAAAATTATTTATTGTAAAAATTAGGGAATTTTTAAAAAAATAAATAAAAACACTAAAACAAATCATGCAGTCTTGAAACTGCAAAAATATGTGGAGGAAGTTCAATCCTTACCACAGTCAAGTTTGGACTAAATTGATTTAGGGGTTTTGATTTTATGGTTATTTTCTGTAAGACCATTTTATCCAATGATCCTACCTTAAGCCTTCTATTTTGTTTTGAGACAAACTTTGTTTTTGCATAAGATTAATACCGCTTCCCAACAGCTGATTGATGTTGTGTTCCAAACCTATTCTTTGGAAACAATGCTCAAGAAGATATAGCTAATTGCTTTGCAATGCAATGCCATAGATTGAAAAAAGAAACACCTCAGCAAAATGCATATTAAATGTGTGGGCTTGAAGCTTGTCTGATGTTTGTCTGCCCTCTTCAACTGCGCTGGGACACATGAAACCAAGAAGAGGAAACTAATTTCCTAATCAAAACAACCAGATACAGAACACCATTGAATGTCAGCACAAATGACCTCTTTTAGTTTTTTGACAAGTATTAAAAAAGCAATTTAAAGAATCCAATCAGTTATGTTCCAGTAATGTGAAAAATGCTGTGATTTACTTCCAATTACGGAAAAATGTGGAACTAATTCTATCAAAGTGATTTTTTTTGGGGACTTCAACATATTGGTTTACTGTTAGTATTATTAATTCTTTATTGGTACCTAACAATGAATCTGATATTAAAATTAGGCATCACTTCCAGTTTTTGAATAGAGGGCCAAAAGTATGTTTTTACATGGCTTTATCTATATGCAGCCATTAATAATGTAGACTGTATTGGAGTCTATAGTACAATGAGAGAGAGAGGAGAGAGAGAGAGAGCAAGAGAGGAGAGAGAGAGCAAGAGAGGAGAGAGAGAGAGTTTATATAATTACTTTAATCCTGAATATTGAACTTTAAAATGTAAATCATTATTTTTGTAGTTATTAGTCTCTTACACAGTCTACATGTGTGTACAAAAAATACCACACGGGACCTTTTTCTCAAAAAGAAAATTGCTTGAAAATATTATCAACTGAGATAGGTCTTAATAAAAGATTATGATTGCATACCATTTCAATTTTTTTTCCACCCTGTTGAGAAAATTATTTTAACAAAAGTTAGTTTGTAATTTTCTGATAATGGGAATAATTATGTTCGAGTAATCCCCTAACCCTAGGCCAAAAATAAAAACGAA
The DNA here is from genome assembly GCA_023653785.1 of Ophioderma brevispina. Taxonomy (NCBI): domain Eukaryota; kingdom Metazoa; phylum Echinodermata; class Ophiuroidea; order Amphilepidida; family Ophiodermatidae; genus Ophioderma; species Ophioderma brevispina. Next base: position 33,077 of record JAMKCH010011144.1, on the reverse strand, counting down.
TGTGTTACATGTAGAACTTTGAGGGGGGTACATACAGAACTCTTGCCTAACTTTTTAACAAAATCAACCTGCAAAGCCTTTTCATCAGAATGTAACACAACACTTTTACCTCACTGAGCACCATCTGCCTTTCACACATTTCTGATTGGCTAATTGAGCATCATTATTTTCATTCATGACCCGTTAAAGGTGCCTTGTTCCGATTTTTTGCTCTATCATGTTCTCTGTTAATATGAGGCCTTGACACTGTGACACATGATTATAAGAGTACGCGGGAAACAATAACTTTGGTTTTGATGCTTGACACGAATGCATATGGCAACCCCTATTCATAACTGTGCTAATAATGATGGTTAACCATTTAAAAAACGGTAGTTTTGATCGGATCTTGTGAAAGATGAAAGGGAAAGAAATGATTTGAACGCTGTAATTTCAGGACGAAAATGAGAAAACTATGGCCTTTATATGAAATTTAAATCAAATTTTTATACCACTTCCGGTTAAATCAGGGGGGACCCAGAGACGATTAGACCAATACACCTTTAACATTCTTTTCTCAATATTGGAGCTCTATCCTCTTCAGTCCTACCACCATTCTTATCTGTGAAATTTAACGTATACTAGTTCTACTAGAAGAGTTGTTTGAATCAATACAATGATCATAGCAGTGCATTATACAGTACTGTACTAAACACATGTCAGTACTTAGGGATAAAAAGTGTTACAAAAGTTTAAGAACACAGGACATTCATACTCATGACAAAAAAAATCCTAATACCAACGCTTTGTGGCTAACATGGGCATTAAAGTCAGGGTTTTTATGTGTTAAGAATACGAGTTTTATGTGATCACATGACCTTATTGAGGTGAAATTTCCCACTAACTGGTGCATTGTGGGATTGACTCAAAACACCCTCTGGTTCTGCAGGTAGACAAGGATGATTCTTATCATGTTGCTGATTGGCTCAAAATCTCAAAAAATCTCGAGTTCCAAAAATCTACAAAAAAATCCTTCCGTTTTCAATTCCATTCTTGGTCACCTTGTTTCAGTAATTCAAATCATGAGATTTAATACGGGGAAAAACAGCTTTGTTTTTAACTATCTATGATTGCAATCATGAACTTAACCTTCTTGAACAAGCCATGAAACTCAATAATTGTCATCCATAGTCTGGAGGGAAAAACAAAGAACAATTACAATGATTTATGTCCCATAAAAATCACAGCAGATTCCACTCATATTTTAGGCTATGATTGGTTTGACCTAATCTCAGAAAGTTGCCTAGCTAAATGCCAAGATTACATAAAGGACAAGCAATGAAATTCATACCATCTACTTTGATCCACCGGGTATTATTAACATGAGATAGAGAATTCCCTTTAATTTTGTTCAGCTGACTATAACAAAGAGTCGGTGTACTTTTTCACCCAGTTTATCATTTTAATGAGATCACAGATTAAAATTTGACAGTGTAAAGCTAATCTGTTTATGTATATATACAAACTTGTTCATTACAAAACTTCTGTGTTGTTGGTAAATGAATCATCGCTATTAAAAAAAAATGTAGTAAAATAGAGCTCTACTGCATACTACATTCATAATGCTATTGTGGCAAACATAATATTCAAATATATGCAGTATTATTTTATGATGATCGACAACTCAGATATTTTGAGTCTGAGATCATCAAGGTAGGATTATTGGTTCTGCTCCAGAGAAAAATCACTACAAAATTAGATTTACTTACTCAAATCATTTGAAACTTGGTTCTTTTTAAAGGTGCAACGAGAGATTTGGAGCATCCATGTATTGTGTCATATGCATTGATACCATACAGATAAGACCCCCAATAGATTTCTTACCTTGTATTTGGCTACAGAAATGCCTTGAAAGTGAAAACAAAAGGTGATTTTGATTTGCTTGATTTCAATATAAAACAGGCTGAATTTTGTATTTTAAATTAGAAATTTAACAATTTTTGTACCAAGGAAATAATTCTCAGGTTAATCATTTCACATGGGGATATTTTTGATAGAAAGCTTTACATTAGTCCAATTTTTTTAGGGACACCTGTTATGTGAAATCTCTCATCGCACCTTTAAGTATAAACTTCAGTGCACATCCTTCTCAATTTCAAGTGGCTATATTAATTTCTTCAGAATTTAGTTTTTAACCAAATATCTAAATTCTCTCATTAAAATTTGTTAATGTATTTGTTTAGAAAAAAAAATAATTTTGAATTTGTGAGAAAAATAAAAAATAACTATTAACTTGTGACAGAAACACTAACGAGAAAATTGTCTAAATTTGATACCTTATTTGTTAAGAAATGCATTTTTGGATAAAACATCAAAATTGGCATACATGTTTTGGTCACCACTATCCACACCCACATTTCATTTCATTTTCAATAAAAATTTATTCAGGACGCCATAACTTTTAATCCTACCTTAAGCTCTTTTGATGCAGCACAATCAACTAATTCAACTTATGTTAAAATGGTGTATTACTATGTATGTGATTTGTAAAATTTGAAATTAATTGTGCATTTTCAAGTATTTATATAATATTTTAGACATACTAGTCATCCACAGTAACTATAAATGTCCGAGATAGCAGTGGTACACTCTTAGGAAAAAGTGCTACTTATAGAACCATTTTGTCCCACATTAAGAAATCTTAAGATTGTATAAAGAACAGATAGATACACTCTGTCCAGTTTGATGTATGGATTAAACTACGCAGTATCTGCGTGCCTTAATGCCAAAATGTGCGTATTTAAGCTGTTAGTCACCAAGTCGCGGTCAAAGCTGCGAGCAAATGAAGACGCAATGCAGAAAATTATTGCTTACACATGCTAAAGTACTGGTTATTAATGCTAAAAAATGCAAGCATTAATTGAAAGACTTGTATAGAAGATGTTAATCACTCCATACTTCTAGTTTGACAGAGTATAGAGTCCCATTTGTGTGTTTATTTAGTTTGCAAATGTTAAGTCAAAAGCAGTGATCATCCTTTTTTTGCTTCTATAAAATATTTTCTTTGCTAAAAATTTTGCTTTTTGTTTGACAAAGTACCTTTGAAGGATCTTTACTAAGAATCATTTTCTTCAATAAAGAACCTTTTATTCCACAAAGAACCCCTTGAATATTGAATTTTAAAAGAATGTATTTAAAATAGACATTGCCAAGAAGCAAATATGTACAATTAGCCAAATTGAAGTGAACAATGAAACAGACTAACAATGTAATTGTCATTGCCCTGTATGTAAACATTTACAACAGCTTAAAGGTGAATGACCTGATCAATGTCCGATTTTCATGACAATTCCTCCCTCACATGGAAACATATCACCAAAAACATGATTACAAATTTTGAATTAATCGGTCCAGCTGGTGAGCATGCAGAAGCAAAAATGTGCACTATATTGGCCCATTATGCTACATTTTGAGACGTTTTTGTTCATAACATTGAAAGGAAACGTTTACTGGGTCTAAAGTTTCACTGGGATAATGAGAAAAATATGAACCTTTTTCTGATACCAAAATCTCAATTTTGATGGAGTGCAAGTGGGGTGGGTGGGTGGGTGGGTTGGGGGGGGGAGGTTGATTGGGTCATCCACCTTTAACTTCAAGGTCAATCAAACTGTCATTACTTCAGCTGTAAACTATATTAATTGCTATCTTCCCAAATTAAAGTCCTCCATTTTGTAATTTTTTGAAAACTGTTTATAAATAAATACTAATTACTGTGTGACAAGAGACTGGATAATTACTGTAGTGTGTATATAGTTATAAGCATACATGGTGTTGTTGTTAGGCAAAGCTTTTGTGGACAAATTCACAAACACCCCTATAATCCCTATAATCTATCTAGACCTAAATGGACACCTACATGACCTTTAACGTCAACCTTCTATAGGTCACCCCCTTCCCTCCCCTAACCCAATCATCATTAGCCATGTTCACACGGTCACAAAACTCCAAGGGTCTAAAATTCCGGAGGTGAAAATTAAATCCAATTATTTTACTTCACTCCAAGTTGTGTCCACATGATAGCCCAAACTCCAAAATCATCCCCTTGACCATTCTCCTCTGCTTCTCATATCGGAGTGTAGACCAGAAGTCAACATACCTGAAGTTGTGGCATTTTGTGCATGATATTCAAAAACAGGGATTTGTCCAAAAAAGATGACCTTCTGAGGTCACCTCCGCTCACTATCCCCGAAGCTGTCCAAACGGCATGACACTCCTAAACACTCCAGAGTGTTATTGGGGCTTGAGCTTCACCCCCAAGTTTTTTAGGGGGATAAAACCCCGCTAGACCCTTGCTTCAGAGTTTAAAACTCTGAATGTGTCCACAAGGTCAAAAACCCTGATCGACCCTCCAGAGTTCAGCCTTTGTGTGGACACGACTATTGTTACCAAGTTGATTTGAATGGAAGCAATACGAGTCTTGAAATGGGGAAACGCTAACCAGTTACAAAACTTAACCAAAAGTCCGGACACACACATACTAGCACATAATAGAATAGCACTGGTCTATGAGCTGATGACTGCATGCTTTTCAAGTTTGATAAAATGCTGGCAGTAATGTCAGTGCTCATCCTTGGCTGCCACAGGCAGCCAACTTGAAGGATGCTGACATTACTACCAGCAAAAAACATGCTAGATACACTGTAAATTTTGGCAAGGATGTCCTGTAACTCTGGTAGACATTTCATATTGAAGCCCCAAGTATGCAAATGAGGTATTGCCATTCATTCTGTCAAGCGCTACTGCACAATGTCATAGAGTGCATGACAGAAAAAAATTGTAATACCTCATTTGCATACTTGGGCCGGCGCAAGCTATGCGACCTTTACCATAATTCTTGCTGTTTTTACTGTTTATACAGAATGTAAACATCCAAATTGTTTTCAAATTTGTGGAAGTGATTTCAGTAAGGGTCCATTTAAACATGCACAAAAAAAATAAAATAGAAAACCCTTTTTTTTATTCAATCTTTATTAAGCAATATAAAAGACTGTACAAATATTCCAGGTTACGGAATGGGCAGACCAATTCCATACAGGGAAAACAAATTACACAAAATTAATATACAAATACATTAAAATACAAAAAGGGGTTTAAACCTGTACATTCAAGGATGGTATTATTTTTTTTAAATAAGAAAGCTGATGGTTGAAGACCGAATCACAAAGAACCACAGTACTGTAAATATTAAATCATTTGAGAGTTACTGGTTTGGAAGCATTTTCTAATCTAGATCAGAGTGTGAAGTTGCAACTTATTAATCATTTTGTGGGAACCGTTCATCTATATCTCAAAGTAACTTGAAACTTTATGTCATTGTTCACAAAATTAAAACATATTAGCACAGGAGCTAGCAGACATATGTAAAACATCTCAAGTAAAAAAGGTTGAGATTATGTTTATATGTTACCAGCCTGACAGGAACCCTGAACGTGATTCTTAAGTGCCAGCAAATGGTGCATAGGAAGGGTCTAGGACAAAGATTACACGATCTAGTCATTGTTGGAAAGCTATACCAGGTTATTGTGTTGAACCCATGGATTTACAAAGGTTTATCTGTTTGTACTATCGACAACCTATTGGAGTTATAGGCAAAAACCAGACATACAATAAAAAAGGGTCATTTAAGTTGTACACACTTAACACTTAAAGGAGGAAGGATGGTCCGATATTTAAGTATATAAAGGTTTTAATCTGCATAGGATGGCCTTCACCTAAAAAAACCCCCATCTGTAGTAAAGTTTTCTCGCCCGTTATTCCAATCCGTCTTGAATGAAGAACTAGAAACGTGATTTTTGAAAACCCCGTAGAGGACTGTGAAAATTAATATGGTCGACCAAAATGGAAGTACATTTTCAATCATAACTTCAAACTAAAAATCTTTTAGACCTAAGATTTCACAGGGTAAATGAGAAAAATAGTAGCTTCTTGATACAAAATGGCGACCACTCCGGTACATCTGGGGTCGGGGGACGAGGCTATAGCGATCGGGCCATGGACTTAAGTGCCTAAGGGGGGGGTTCCATAGTAACCAAGATTTGTTTTTCGGCGATTTCTCACTCGCGACAAATATTTTCGAACGCTAATTTTTTGTAATGTGCAAACTATCGAGTTTGGCTTATGCCATAAAAAAAATTTACTAAAGATCTCGCCCGTTAATGAGATAATTCGCTTGGGTCCCTAGGAACGCCTCCCTTAGGCACCAGCGGGAGTGTGATTTTAAAAATAAAATTAGCAAACCCTGTTGCCAGAAATTTTTTCTGCTTATGTTTCATATGCATAAACAAATTAATTACAATAATCCAGAAAAATAAGTAACCCCTTTTATGTTCTGAAAAGAACGATTCCAATCATCAAACGAGCGACGGCACGCCGATTGCTAACAACCTATGGCAAATACGACTACCCCACAAAAAATACATATTGTACAAAATGGTAATGTTTTGTGGTACATTATGTAAATTGGTCCTTCTATAGAACAGATATAAACATCAAAATGATTTGCAATGTGTATGCTTTGAACAGGGCCGCGGAAACATCATGCACTTTTGAAGCGATTTTGACGACGCATTTCAAAAACAATGATTTGCCCCCCCCTAATTTCCAGACGATAAACTGGATCTCATTATATGGCACCTTTGGCCTTGTCTTATGGCCCCCCAAAGGTGGTATTAGTTTCATTCGAAAATTCCATCGGAAAGGGTTTCCTTGGGGGGGGGGTTCCATGGAACCCCCCCCCCCCCTTAGTACCACGTAGTGAAAACACCTAGGCACTTAAGTGTTAAAGATTGCCTCCAATTTGGATAACCAATGGTGCACATGATTGACAGGGCCTCTAGGATTAAAATAATGATATTTTGAATTGTCTTAAAAATGCTTGTTTAACAAGTAGGGAAACAAGTCAAGCCCCATTGAAGGCTATGGACGCCGCACTTTGTGCCCCCTACATAACTATAAGCATTTAAGACAGTGGAAACTATTCCTGATTTTAGTCCTATTAGCTCCATCAACAATTTGCACATTCATATCCAAATCAGAACAACTTTAAAATTTGACCCCTGTACAACTAAATTGACCCTTTTTTATGTTTGCTGTTTTCTGTAACCTGTAACTACCAGACTTTAAGTTGAATATAGTATACAAATCTCTACTGCCATAGAGGCTCTGGTTTAAAACTATGACCGAGGTGACAACAAGTAGGTCTACTATTTTCCTGAGGACGTAGCCCCATGTAAAATAGTACGGGCCTACTTGATGTCACCGAGGGATCATAGTTTTAAACCAGAGTCTCGGAAAAGGTTTGTATATTGTTTTATATATTTCATTAATAAATTTCCATAATTTTTGAGCTTCGATACTTAAGAACAGGCAGATTTTTGAAGAGCAACCCCCAATTTTCAAAAGTGAGATTTTTGCACAAATGTTAGTAATATGTCTAGTAACTGTACCTCGAGTGGCTAATGCTCAAAATCAATTTGTAAATAAAAAAAGCGATTTGGTAATTAAAATCGGGATTGCTGATTGCAATTTAATGGCCCAGAGCTGGAATGCCAAATGCATGTCCGTCCATGATGAAATAGTGTCAACCTCGCAAAAATGATCTCCAACTTGACATGCCTGCTGAAACTGATTGTGGAAGGTTGGAACAACTAATGGATGAGCGCAGATGTGTACATGGCGCAATTTCCCCGCTATTATCATATTGAAGGACGTTCCAGCAGCCGTTGAATTATTATCGGCGATCCCCGATATTGTTTTAATTACAAAATTTCCCGTTGCAAAAACTATAAGAGTTTTGAGCTCTATCACCCACAGTTATCGTTTATAGTCAATTACCAATGCAACTGGGCTCTAACTAAATTTCCAAAATATCAAAAAAATGTGCTGTTATTGCTTTAATTCAAGGTTTCCCTTTCTTAGACAGCAGCAAAAGTTTCAGAACCTCAAGTACTATTTACGCCCATAAATAGTACCTCTCGCTTTGTTAGTGCATGCGCAATTATACAGCCATGCTAATATTTAGGGCTTGGAGGCCGCCCCCCCGGTACTATGATCCCCGGGTTTACTATTTGTCTTGGAGGTAATAGTACCTTGCACACATCTTCATCAAAATAGTTCAAACTATTTCAAATCAATTTTGAAATCAGTGATTTGCTAATCATACAATCGAAAACAAATCCAAAAAAATCATATTTTTTTGCATGTCTGTAACGTATTGGTACCCTCACAACCCTGCAAATGTAAACCAGAAGCCTAATAAGCACGAATCCGATTTTAGTCATTACTGTCCGGACGGAGGGGCGTGGCGCCCCCCTAGAGATTTAGGAAAACAGGGGTTTTTGCACCAAATTAGGGGTTTTAAACAAAATGAGTTATTTTGTACTGTTTTGGCCCCCCCCTATGATGTTTTGCCTCCGATGCTTTTACCCTGGCAACCACCCCTGCCGTACGGACACATACTACAACAGTAATTCATGAGACTCATATCGTTGAAGACTGCCGTTTACTTTCTTTTCTGGCAATTCTTCAGTTGAAAAAATAACTTATGAAATTAACAGACTTTACAACTTCAATTTTAAGCGATTACTGCAATTTCAAAGAATGTTGACTCTTTCGGGTGAATCACTGATCGTGTCTTTAACAAGCTCAAATTTATTAATGAAGCATATTATACAAACTATACCTTTTTGGAATCTTTATGGTTAGACAAATAACGTGGTATAGTTTTCAACATGATTGGATCAATTTAAAAATTTGACCCCTGTGTAATCTTTGTCTAAACCCCCCCTCCTTAAGGCACCATTTGCAGCACTTAAGAATCACATTTCAGGGGTCCCTGTCAGGCTCTCTACATATTTAATCACTCAAACCTTTTGTTCTCGAGATGTGTTACAAATGTCTGTTAGCTGCAAGGCTATATCCTTTCATTAGCTTGGAAATTCAATATCACTGTTAAATTGCAATAAATAAATGTTTTACCGCTTTAAAATCACATGTAATGAAATCAATAGACAAATTGTAAGTAAATGTGGATCTTAATGTTGAATACTCTCAGGTTCACACCAGAGGGTGTTTTGAATCAATCCCATGATGCATAGCAATGTTCTACATATACTATACTATTCATGCCAGTACTAAGGGATAAAAAGTGTTCCAAAAGTTTAAAGAACCACAAGATATTTAATAATCATGCTAAAAATTCCATAAGTACTAATGCTTTGTGGCTAAAATGAGCAATAAAGTCAGGGTTTTTATGTGTTAAGAATAGGATTTTTATGGAATCATGTGACCCTATTGAGGTGAAATTTCCCAAAACAGGTGCATTGTGGGATTGACTCAAAACACCCTCTCGGGTTCACACAGACTTACTGCTTACAATTCATATCAACTATCAGCTAGTTTAGTCTGATCTCCAAAATAACACTGGAGGGTGATGATTATGCCACAACAGATATAACTTGAAGAAATTTGACTAGATGTCTATCATTTTGGCTGTTGGTTCTTGAAACAACCATGGCTTTTCCTTTGGTAATCCAATAAGAAGAATCTCAAGAATTAAAGTCTAGACAGGTTGGTACCAATATGTATTGAGAGAGGGGTGGTTCATTTTTTCAAATGTTAAAAAGTATGGAATCAATGATACTAATTCCTTTTAATATGTCTCTGCAATTGTGACACTAACACTACCAGTCATGGGGGAGGGTCAGAGGTGTTTTGAGCCAATCCCACAATGCACCAGTTTGGGGAAATTTCACCTCATTAAGGTCATGTAACCCCACAAAAATCCTATTCTTAACACATAAAAATCCTCACTTTTACACTCATTTTAGCTCACAAAGGACTAGTACTTAGGAAATTTTAAGCATTATCATGAAATGTCTTGTAGTTCTTAAACTTTTTATCCCAAAGTACTGACATGTGTTTATAGTACGTTTTCTGAAGAGCGATCTTTGGTGCTGGGATGGGCAGGGATGATGATCAAAAGTAAGGATGTACTGTCTTCGGGTATATATTTGACAGTTGTCCAAAGATATCACTTTTGTCCAACCTTCGGTCATTTATAATCTGAACAGGTATACTGTCTTGTAAGTAAGTATAAGCTGCCCTGTGCAAACATATTACAACCGACCAATTCTGAATACTTTTTGAATTAATGAAGCAGCTACTTTGAATGTTCAATTAAAAAGAGCCGGGAATCAAACCATTTGCGTATTAGTTGTAATGAAAAGGCTTTGAAAATCGTGACCTGTGAAATCGGCAAGTGAATGGAATCACAAAGCTATAATCTTTTAAAATCAATGGAGTGTGGCTAGTTACCAGCATTGCAGAGGCCACATTTATTTTTTATTTACTTTCTTTCAACTTCCTGCATTAATAAGATTTCCTTTTTAGTCTGTAGGCTTTTGATAAGATTTCTGTTAAATAACATTGGGTCTATGTAATACATTTCAGTGATACAAGGTAAATGTAATCAGGGGCAGTCTGATGGAACATGGATGTTAATGTCAGCGTACAATGGATATGGTTAATAATTATTTTTGTGGTGGCCTTTTTTCAGTCCAATAATTCTATCGATATTTTACTTGGTAAGTAGCCTCCTCTCCATGCTAATGGAACGGCTTGGTCACATGGTTGGAAGATCGGTCTTGGGAAAATACACTTTAGCACAATACAGTATAGGCACATTGCAATGCATTATGGGAATGATTCAAAACACCCTCTGGAGGAGGGTACTAATCTGAAATGGCAGTACAGGTACTATGCTACTGTCAAGATCCTAGTTCACGCCTCTTCTGCAGTTCTTTAGACCACCTGTACGAGTATGTTCCAGATCTCAAGACATGTACCTTGCCCATTAAATCCCCCAAATCTTGCTCCATAGTAAAAAAAATGGGTAAAATTATGTTTTTCATTGGCTCCACTACCTCTAATTTGCCCCAAAATTCAACCTTCCCAAGACCATAAAATCAGTCCAAAAATTTAGTTGAAAATTAACAATGTTCATTTAACAAAATGAACATTGTTAAGTGACAACGTTGAGAGGTACACATAGGTACACATAGTCATCAGATTAAGTTTTTGATGATTGAAAGAACACTGTGAACACTTAGAAATGATAACCTTGCTGTTAAAAATACTTTCTGCTCCAAACCTATACTGCTGTTGGATATTGTTAATTTTACAATTCCAACAGCTTTGTTAGTCTATATCTAAAGATGCTGCCAATCGGGGGGTTTATTATCTCACCTTATAGCTGCCATATGAAAATTGGGCTAGGGTTAAGGATAGGGTTTAGGGTTCCTAAACCCTATCCTTCATATGGCAGCTATATGGTGAAATAATAAAAAACCCTTAAGTAGTGGATTGAAAAAATTATGTACCTCCAATGCAACAGATCACATATATATGCATAAATAGCAGCTAAGTAACCACAACAGACGTTCTAAGGACAGGTTATTTTGGGTTATATACATATGAAGATGAGAAAGGGAAAATATCTGTAAAATGTATACAATATAGATATAGAAGGCAATCAGTTACCACACTTGTGGACATACCACGTAACTTCAGGGAAATTTTTCATTTAGCAAGTCAAATCCACCTTGCGGCTGAGGCTTATGCAAATGCCTGAACCAATTTTCTCCAAGTAGGTGTGTTCTGTAAATCTAGGGCTGGGATTACATCGCCTCATCAGCTCAACTGCAGAATTCCAGGAAAATGTCATCCGTGATGTGGGTTAACAGACGAAGAGACGGGTGTAGGCGGAAGATGCGCCTCTTCTCCACGGAGTACAAAAATAGCGATCAATTGTATGTACTTCAGAAATGGAATGGCAATTCAATGCATTTAGCACCTGTAAATAGCAGGTGCATAAGCCAGAAAATCTTTAAATATTTAACAGATATGAAAATTTCTTTCCATACTAATAGCCTCATTTTTCAGATAAGTTATTGATCAAATCATATAGTAGCTGTTAATTTGTTTCTAAAAATCCCGCTGTATGTTACAGTGGCTTCAACAAAATGATGTCACCATATGATTTCCTTGACCAAAACTGAAACACATAATTCAAGATAATTTCCTCTATGACACACATCTGTACATCTTTACGGGATTTATCACTTGAAATGGCTTTTACTTTTTGGTGCTGAAAATGTCAGAATAACTGTCAGAAAATTTTTAAAACTTTCCTTGCCCTCTCACTCACATAAGTAGTAAATTTTCAACAACAAAGAAGCAGCAAAAACTCTTGTTCTTTTAACCCCCTGGGGTCTACCACCTTTCTTACAGTATCTCTGATTGGCTCATTACCTGATATATCAGGATATAACATGTGAGTAACCAATCAAAAATAGACCTATCATATATCTGTACAAACATTTAAGGTTTTCTTACCATGTTTCTGATTGGTTATACATTGGGTTATTTGGTGTATTTAGCCAATCAAATCGGCCGGTAGACCTCAGGGGGTTAAGCAATGGATCATCTCCTAGTTGGGTCATTTGGGGCAATTCCGTGACCGTGGAGAGCAGAGCATCATTTCTCAGTGGATTTGTCTTCTATGAAGGTTAAGCGGGGGTTAAAATGAAAAATGCTTGGATTGCTTTAAAAAGGTAACCAAAGTGTTCTTCTTGTTACAAGGATTAAAAAAGGTATAGTTTGTACTACTTACAACTTATGGTTATGGAGATATAACACAAAATTTGTCAAATGTCAAAGGTCATCACCAAAGGTTAAATCTTTAATATTGCACCAATTTCTGTACAATTGGTCTCAATTGTTAACCTTTCCACAGGGATTGCAACAAAAGTAGTTGACACTCTCATTTGTATTTGTTTATCGAGATAAATGACAAACAATGTCAACCCCATTGACCTCTATTGATCTCCGAATTTTAAAAATATGTTAGACGGTGCTTTTTTTTTTTTTTTTTTTTATAAGTTATTGATCAAATCATATAGTAGCTGTTAATTTGTTTCTAAAAATCCCGCTGTATGTTACAGTGGCTTCAACAAAATGATGTCACCATATGATTTCCTTGACCAAAACTGAAACACATAATTCAAGATAATTTCCTCTATGACACACATCTGTACATCTTTACGGGATTTATCACTTGAAATGGCTTTTACTTTTTGGTGCTGAAAATGTCAGAATAACTGTCAGAAAATTTTTAAAACTTTCCTTGCCCTCTCACTCACAAAAGTAGTAAATTTTCAACAACAAAGAAGCAGCACAAACTCTTGTTCTTTTAAGCAATGGATCATCTCCTAGTTAGGTCATTTGGGGCAATTCCGTGACCGTGGAGAGCAGAGCATCATTTCTCAGTGGATTTGTCTTCTATGAAGGTTAAGCGGGGGTTAAAATGAAAAATGCTTGGATTGCTTTAAAAAGGTAACCAAAGTGTTCTTCTTGTTACAAGGATTGAAAAAGGTATAGTTTGTACTACTTACAACTTATGGTTATGGAGATATAACACAAAATTCGTCAAATGTCAAAGGTCATCACCAAAGGTTAAATCTTTAATATTGCACCAATTTCTGTACAATTGGTCTCAATTGTTAACCTTTCCATAGGGATTGCAACAAAAGTAGTTGACACTCTCATTTGTATTTGTTTATCGAGATAAATGACAAACAATGTCAACCCCATTGACCTCTATTGATCTCCGAATTTTAAAAATATGTTAGACGGTGCAAAATTTTTTTGTTTCTGCCTCTGAGGAAAGATGACAATTTGAGCCCATTTTTGAAGAAATCAGAGGCAATATTTAAGATTTACCTTTTGTTATATCTCCATAACCCTAAAGTTTGTAAGTACAAACATACCTTTTTTAATCCTTGTAACATACGAACATTTGGTTACCTTTTTAAAGCATCCAAGCATTTTTCATTTTTGACCCTGTAGTATGAATTTCCCCCTCATGATCCGCCCACACTTCTGAGGGGCACCCCTAAATTTGGTTCATTAACCTTCCCAGAAGACAAATGCCACTGAGCAATGAATCGCTGCTCTCCACAGTCACGGAATTTGCCCAAATGACCGCAACTATCCCTCTGCATGTATGTTAGGATATGTAAATATACTTGTGGTCATAAGCACTGAAACTTCATCAAGATCATGGAGTTAGGCCTGTGAAGTATGGTTTTGGTACAATCTTTTAACGGCCTATTTAAAGAACTAAGAGTAACACTGATTTAAACAAAGTGGTTTTCAAACCATGTGTTCTGGCCCTATCAAATTAGAAATGTTTTACGATTTACTCATGTACCACTTCAGAATATTAGGATGACAGAATGCCACTTTAATTCACCCACATAAGCTTTGCCCAATCTTACATCTCATATGGGCATCGGTCATTGTTACCTACTGAACAAGTGTGGTGACCGTAGCAAAGGTTTGTGGCCAGAAAAACAAATTGATATTTTCAAAGAATCCCCTTTAATTGACCCCATGACCTTTGACCCCACCGGACTACATCACATATGAACCTGACCAGTTTGGTGATCGTAGCATTGATTCGTTTTTTAACAAAAAAGGGGGGGGGGGGGATTTTATCTAAACTGTAGTCCAAAATGACAGAATTACAGAGCCCCTAATCCACCCACATACTTTGACCCAATTTGTGTACACCTCATATGAGCCTTGGTTCAGCACTTATACTGGACCCAAGTTTGGGATTACACATTTGATTTGTGCCTCTTTAATCAGCCCACATGACCTCACACCCCAATTGGAGCACACCACATATGAACCTTGGGCCAGTGGTTCTTCTGATCAAGTTTTGCTGCAATTGGTCAAACTGTTTGGGCAAAAGATATATTCCAAAACTGAACCAAAATGACCGGACATACATACTACATATGCATAGATACAGAAATAGCGACTTCTTATTGCCTGAGCAAGTTCAGGGGCACGACAAAAACAGAACCATGGCATAACAACTGAGGGTGAAGGAGAAGTTAGAGCTGGTTGGACTATAGATAGCAGGTCATCGTCAACCTGTTTCTTAAGGGTTGCTTTTATCTGAAAATTGCCTTTCTAATGGAATTTTTTAGTGAAGTTCTAATTTTTGCATGCTTCATGCACTTTTAAAAAAAAATACATTGTTTTGGGACCTTTTCTCATATAGGCCCACTCCATTTACTCGATCCCAGGCCCTGCTTCAAGTCTTGGTAGACCAGCTGGGCAGCGTCCCAATTTTGCCTTTTACACCCCCCTTGGAATTTCACTTGTTATGCCACTGGGCAGGACTTCAATGAGTTACTGCAGATAAATTCCAAACACTCCAGCAGTGCCTTCCATAGGGGATGTATGGCCATGGATATGAAAACATTCATTTTGAAAGACTTGTTTAATTAGTTGGGTATTTTTGGATTTTTTTCTTTTGTGAATGAGATGGTCAAACATTTTAGTTCTTTCACACAGGAGGTTAAGCATATCATCGCCCCATCATCATACTGTTGTATTTCACATTTTTTAGGTTTTGACAAAATTCTGTATTTATGCCATACTTTTTCAGATGTAGTGTTCTAAAAATCCGCAAAGTTTCACGTGATGTCACTCAATGATTATTTAATGCTGATTTTTTCCCTCAAATTTAGCATATCTGAGTTTTCACATATTGACGTATTTCAAAAACGCCATTCATTTACATGTTTTATATAGCGTTCTATTTTGCTGACCATAAAATAAACAATTTCACATAGCGATCTATTGTGTCGTATTTCTAGTGGTCCTATAATAACAAATAGGTTTTTTCAATAGTGATCCATTTTTATATTCTTTGAAAAAAACACCCATTCATGTGTGTCGTATTTGCATATGTATTATTTAATTTTCACATGCAGAGACTAATTTTGTAGCTTAATTAAGAGGAAATAATTGCATTTTAAATTAAAGTGAATGTTTCATGAGGATTTCAGGGTCTCTGGGTGACAATAATGCTTCAAGGAAGATGTGATGGAAAAAAGTGGTTCTTGAACCACAAGACTACTTCCATTGACATGACCTTCAAAATTTCGCACTAACTGTTGACCCCACGCACCAGGTCATCCTCCTACCACAAGATTAGTGATTTGACCTTGGGAATGACCCCACATTACCTTGCAAATGACCTTTTAAAAACCTTTGCATTGAATGTTGACCTACATTAGGTTAATGACCATACAAAACCATGTAGCAAAGGAATTTGACCTTGAAAGGACCACCAAAAGTTGGGGGCACTATGGAATGTTGCCACACCCACCCAGTTCATCCTCCTACCACAACACGATAAGGTTTCATAGCAATTTATTTAACGCCATTTTGCCAATTTTGACCCATTTGACCTTTGACCAATGCCACATTACCTTCCTCCGAACTTAATTCTGGAGCTACATGAGATACATCTAGGTTGCAAAGATGGACACCCTACTTGCTCCAATCAACAGATATCATGTTGACAACGTTATTATAGCGTTTTTTAGCAATATTTTTTGCCATATTTGACACTATTTTTGACACTTTGTATATCTCTTGTTGACCGATGCCACAGACCCACTTGTATCCCACCCAACGCCTCCTACGAGATACATTATGTTGACGACGATGAACTTCCACATGCTAGTCCAAAGATATCGCGTGAGGACACACACAACGGACGGCTAGCATTTCTATAGTTCCCCTCGCCAACTTTTGTGGCGGGGGACCACCAAAAATATAAGGGTTCTTAACGCCTTACAACCGCTAAAATGGGAGTACCCCTCCAAAGAAGACAAGTTATTCTGCTTATTCTCAGTGTGACTGTCGTATCTGATCAAAAACGAATATGATACATCACAAAACACATCATTCTTGTCTTGGAGCTTATCTGTTAAAACATACAATGTCAAAATCAAAGTACCAACATTTACACAATAAAGCATATAATTTGGATCAGTGTAACCTGAGTTCCAAGAATTGTTATGTTCCTATCAGACCTTTCTTGGCAAAATATGATATAGATGTACACATACTTCTCTTGACCAATCAACACTTCAAAGTCATTCATATCTTCAATCAGTTGACTAGAAATGCATTTTTACAGATACATGCAAGAGTGTAAATAATTTAAAAAGCTCATAGCCATAGGTTGCAAATGTAATAAACACAATATTTCTCCTCATCATTTATATCAATCTATTGGAACAATAAGCAGCAGAGGGGAAAGCGAACTTGAACTTGTCCAAATGCAGAGTTGATTTGGCTTCTAGAAGTTATGCCCTGAGCAAAGTGGCAGACAATAATCAAATGACTAGACATAAATTCCACTCTGATATCCCAGTGTTTTTATGGCCCCCTTTGTAGGGCATTATCCGTGTCAATTTCACAACATACATGTAATGCCTACAAATTTCCAATGTTCGCTGGAACAAGGAATTTACCCCCACCTCATTCTCCAAAGAGCACCATATACAGGGGACGTCAAATCACTTTTAATCATTAAAATTATTTAGTACATGCAAAATATGAAGCTTTTTCCAGAATCTACAAAAAATGAGGAATTAAAAAACTTAAAAGCACTTATAGTAGAGATAGATGACCCCTAATCCTGCATTGAAAGCCAGATCTCAAGATTTCCTGAAAATTTAGTTTTTACTTAAAAGTGTTAGTTTTTCCCATTTTTCGGATTAAGGTCAAAAAATAGAATTTTTCAGTAATTTATGCCAATGACATACAAGTGAAAAGGATGTGTAGAAAACTAGCAGCGAATTTTGTGGAAATTGTCCTGAGTATATTATTTAGCTAGTGCAACATAAAAAAAAATTGCTTTTAAAAATAGTTACATTGTGGTTATTTTAAGGTAGGTGACCCGATAAGGGTCCATGATCGTGGAGCATATCATGAAAACATCTGATCACAAATTTGAGTTAAAGACATCCAGCCATTGGACAGTAGACAGCAAAAAAAATGTTACTAAATGGCCCACAGAACAGTGTGTGATCTACCACATTTGGAAACAGGTGTTTCATAACATCAAATGGAAACATTTTTCCAAGACAGCTGGGGGGGGAAAGGGGAAAACGAAAGGGGGGTTGTTGATAGGGTCACCCACCATTAAGGTTAGACTCTTGTACAGTCTGGATGGATTTGTAATCAACCCTCCCCAACTATGGGTAAAATAATTCTTAAAGTGGACTTCACTTCAATTGTTCAGTGGGATTCCCCAATAGGGCTGCTTGTAAGGGATTAGGATCCAGTACTTTCTACTTTGTATCTCTTTTTAACAGTTTTCCCTTCCAACGTATGGACCAGGTGTAAATATTTAAAAAAGTGCACATGTTGTGGATGATATTTTTTATCCATTTCAATCGCTCGGACTGTTTTTGTCTCACAAAAGTACAGGCGCATGGTGTGGATTGGGTTTGTTTCCCTTACGTTTGTCTTGTCTTGCTGGCAGGGAGCGCTGGCATTATTTAAAGGGCAAGCAGGACTAAGTACCAAGTCACTGAATATCCTGAAATGACCTAAATTTAGAATTTACGCCTTCCAACTAAGGATGCCTTCTTGGCCACAGATTATAATTTCCTGAATTTCCTGCATGGAATCTGAATCAAGGTAGAGAGATTTCTACAAGTACATGCCACCTGGCCTCTTAAAGGTGCATTTTGTGATACTACATCTTATTTATTTATGATTCCTAATATTCTCGAAAAAAAGGTTATTTCCAAAATTTCAGTCATTTGGAGAGTGGTGGTTAGATGTTATGAGCAAAATGATTATTCAAGTTGCCCCATACATGCTATAGGCAACCGTGTTGTAAATTTTGTCCGTTTACAGACGAAAATACAAAATTCACATTTTTTCCAGAGTAGAATCGAATCTGTGCATAAGATTAGGAAACACATTACATAATTATCCAAACAGATCAGCGATATAAGCTTCTCACTTTTTGAGGTATAAGTCTGGGTGACAGGCTGGAGGATCATTGAAAATGCCCCGTTTAAATTTTCCCCACTTTTACTCTTCACTCTTCTTCACTGTTTTTAATCACATCCCATTTACTTACTTAGCGTCTTTGGCTTGTATCTGACATTAAAAAGCCGGACCTTTTCCAAGAATGAGTGATCCATAACAAAATATGCATATTTATAAAAACAAAATTGTATCATATTATTTATAACTTGTTTAAAAATTTTAATATTCGGTCCTCGTTTGGTGCTTACACGTGTTTTGGTTTGTCTGTTGGGCAACGGATAACCTGGGCTCTTGAATGTGAATTTTGGCCTATTTTAGTTCAGACCTACAGAGTGCCTCACTGTGGTGAACCCTGAGGGTGCACCATTCACATTATGTTTGCTGATTTCCTGTCTATTGGCCCACGATATAAAATATTTCAGTATGACATTTGTTGTTGTTTGAAAATAATATTATTGTCACGTAAAATCCTCAGTTCAAAAGTTTTACTTGAAGTTGGTTTTTAGTTTGAGTCTCAAGTCTTGAGTAGGATTAATGGACCACACTCCTACAGGGAGTCGTATGGTCAGGTTGAGGGTCGTGTGTATAGTTTTACTCTTGCTGGGCTGTTGGTGAAATGTAGTTGAATTGCAGAGAATTTGAAGTTTCTGCATGGTTGGACGATGTGAGTTATGTTCTCAGGTATGGAAAGTCCAGTCTATTCTTGTTTATAGCTAGTCTTTGTGGGTGGATATTGGAGTATAGCCGCTTTGATGACTAGTATGATTGTGGTCAGAAAGGCTGTGAGAAGGGTTCAATTGGCCTTGGGCCAGCAGCCCAAAAAGGGTGTTCACTTACCTAAGAAGGGTACAAAATTCTTGCCAATTTAGGCCATACGTTTTTTCAGATGTAGTGTTCTAAAAATCCGCAAAGTTTCACGTGATGTCACTCAATGAATGGTTTATAATGATGGATTGTTCCCCTCAAATTTAGGCATATCTGGGCGTTGACACATATTGAGTATTCGAAAACCGCCATGTCATTACATTGTTTTATATAGCGTTCTATTTGCTCTGACCTAAAATAAACAATTTACATAGGATCTATTTTGTCGTATTTCTATTGGTCCTATAATAACAAATAGTTTTTTTCACATAGTAATCCATTTGGTATTCTGTGAAAAAACACCCATTAATTTGTGTGTTTGTGCAAATGTTTCTTAAATTTTCACATGCTTTCGACGACTAATTTGTAGCTTAATTAAGAGGAAATAATTGCATTTAAATTTAAAGTGAATGTTTCTGGAAATCAGGGTCTCGGGGGGACAATAATGCTCTACAAGGAGATTGTGATGGAAATAAGTGTTCTTGAACCCCACAGACTCTTCCATTGACCATGACCTTCAAAATTTGCGGCAACTTTGAAACTTTGACCAAAACGCCACCAAGTTTCATCTCCTACCACAAGATTAGTGATTGACTTGAATGACCCCACATGACCTTCAAATGACCTTAAAAAAAATTGATTGAATGTTGACCACATTAGGTTTCAGACATAAACATACAAATGGCAAAGATTGACCTTTTGAAAGGACCACCAAAATTGTTGGCACTGAATGTGACCACACCCACCAAGTTTCTCCTCTACCACAACAGCTAAGGTTTATAGCAATTTAACTCAATTTTGCCAAATTTTTGACCCCCATTTGACCCTTGCCCATGCCCACACAATTACCCTCATCCGAACTCCATCTGCAGCCACTTGAGTGACAGCTATGGTGCAAAGATGGACACCCATATTGCTCCAAATCAAAAGTATCATGTTGCCAACATTTCTTATGCGATTTAGCCATATTTTTGCCCATATTGACCCTATTTTTGACCACATTGGCCTTTGACCGATGCCACATGCCCCACTTTGTATCCCACCCACCGCCTATTGAGATAAAATCAATGTGCGAAAGATGAACTTCAACTTGCTAGTTCCAAAGAATCGCGTGGGACGAACACACACACGGACGGCTAGTATTTCTATAGTTCCCCTTCGCCAACTTTTGTTGCGGGGACCAACAAAGGGTCTTTCTTAACAGCCTTATAAACCTCTAAAATGGGTAAGTACCCCTCCAAGAATGAACAAGTTCTATTCTGCTTATTTTCAGTGTGACTGTAGGATCTGACTCAAAATCAAATCAATTCTTCTCTTGGAGCTTATCTGTTAATAAACTATACCATGTCAAAATCAAAGTACCACCCATTATAACCTAAAGCATAATTTGATCAGTGTACCTTGGATTTCCAAGAATTGTTATGGTTCTACAGTCCTTCTTGGCAAATCTGATATAGATGTACACAATACTTCTCTTTCCAATCAAACACCTTCAAAACTTCATCAATCTTCAATCAGTTGGACTAGAAATAATTTTTTTACCTGATACATGCAAGAGGTAAAAATTTAAAGCCATAGCCATGAGGTTGCAAAATGTAAAAAACAATATTCTCCTCAGCATTCTATCAATCTTATAGGAACATACCCCAGCACTGCGAGTGAAAGCGAACCTTGTACTTGTCACAAATGCGAGGTTGATTGCTTTAGAAGTTATGCCCTGAGCAATTGGCAGACAATAATCCAAAGGGACCTATACATAATTCCAATCTGATATCCCAGTTGTTTTATGGCCCCCTTTGTAGGATTATCCAGGGTCAATTGTCACAACATACAGTAATGCCTTGATTCAAAAATTTTCCAATGTCACTGGAACAGGAATTTTACCCCCACCTCATTCTCCAAAGAGCAATATACAGGGTGAGTCAAATTCACTTTTAAATTAAAGATTTATTTAGCTACATGCAGACAGTATGATCTTTTCCAGAATCTACAAAAATGGGGGACTTAAAAAACTTAAAGCAATAATAGTAGAGATAGTACTGGACCCTAATCCTATGAAAGCCCTATTCATATCTCTCAAGATTACCTGAAAATTTAGTTTTACCTTAAAAGTTGTTAGTTTTGCCCATTTTTTCGGATAAGGTCAAAAATAGAATTGTTCGAAATGTATGCCAATGATGAAATAACAAAGTGACAAGGATGTGTAGAAACACTAGCAAGTGAATTTTGTGAAATGTCCCTGATTATATTATTTTAGCTAGTGCACCCTAAAATTGCATGTTAAAATAGGACAAGAGTGGTTATTTAAGGTAGGTGACCGATCCATGTGGTCCATGACGTGGAATGGAAGCAATTAATGAAAACGTCTGATCACAGAATTGTGAGGTTAAATCCGATCCAGCCATTGGGACAGTAGAAGCAAAATGTATGACTAAATTGGCCCACAGAACAGTTGTGTGATTTGACCCATTTGGAAACAGTTTTCATAACATCAAAATGAACAACATTTTCCAGACAGTGGGGGACGAGGGGTTGTCGATAGGGTCAACCACCATTAAGGTTAGAATCTTAGACTTTGTTACAGTCTGGCTGATTTGTAATCAACCCTCCCCAAATATGGGTAACATATATTCTTAAAAGTGGACTTCACTCAAATTTGTTCAGGTTGTATTCCCCAATAGGGGCTGTGGTAATAGGATAAGGATCCAGTACTCTTCCTACTTTGTAAATTTTCTCTTTTTTCTCACGCCAGTGAGTCTACCCTTGATTTAGCAGATGTCTCACTTCTACATGTTCACCCCTAACGGGTACAGGGTTCAGAGCAAACTGGTGTGTGACAAATTTTATACTGTAAGAAGACTATCACAGGACCACCTTCTCAATTATACAGTCTCATTGCTTAATGCACATTTCAATTATATAAGACAACCTAATCAGGCACATGAAACATGGTTACCAAGAATGAGATTGTTGATTCACAAAATATGTATGCAATATGCATCATGTTTTGATTGGTTTCTTGCTGGTTGTCAGGGAAACGTGCTGTCATTGCATACCAGAGCACTTGTGGGCACTGTTTATCTTCATGTCACTGTCAGTGCTAACAAGGTGTGTCTGTGTAACCCATTGCATGCTTGCATCTATATATTACAAAAAGTAATCCGTGCAAATTGATCATAAAGGCCTATTTTAGCACTTTGCAAACAATTGCAATTGGAAATAGGATTTTAAAAAAACACAAGGCAAGAATTTAGAATTTAGTACTTTGATGATGGAGTGCCCAGGGAGAAATGACTATGCTCTAAAAAAGGTCTTTTGTGCAGGTGGGACTATTATTAATGCGGATAAATTGTGTTATCCGACAAAAAATGCCTTTTTCCCCAACAGTTTTCCTTGTGGAAATCTTGGAAACCAGCAACCAAAGACCAAAACAATCAGTGTCTTATTTTAAAACACAGAGTAGTAGTTTTACTCTGTCTCTGCTTTGGACTGGGTCAAAATTAATGATTTACATTGTGTTGGAATAAACCTGCTTGTACTTAAACTGCGTATATTCTGCGAGAAGTCTATTCACATTGACAGCTGTTTGACTGTCAAGGTGAGTTATAAACACGTTGCAATGTAAATATGAATAGTACTTGCCCAATTCTAATGTGACATGGACATTTGAGAATTTATTTTGTATGATCATGACATAGCCAACTTTTTAAGCCTGTGATAAGTTATTATTAACACAACATTCTAAGCATTTTACACGAGACGATCAATTGCTATGTAAAACTGATACAAAGTTAACATGAAAAAATGTTTGTACTTGATAGGTCATCCGATCAGATCGGGGAAAACACTAAGAGATTCAAGAAGTATCCAAGTGTCAGTTTTAAAATTTCTTCCAGGGACAATGGACATTAAACCCAAATCTACACCAAGGGACACAGTGCAATACCACGAGTTTGTTGCTTTAACGATTAAAAATCGGGACCAAATTATAGTAAGATACCAGCAAAAGAATTGTTGGTTCATTTGAAGTTGAAAATGCAGCAAGCAGGGTTTTCCTTAAAATAACAATAAACATTGATTTAAAAAGTTATGGCAATTAAAAGTGTACTTTAATTTGTGATTCTTGTTAAGTTAAAAATGCATCATATAAGGTTTAAAAAAAAAAAAAAAAAAACATTATGCCTATTGCCCTACAGCCATGTTTTGTTTTATGATAAGCGTACCTCACAATGATTCAGTAAATTCTCACTTTTTTTCAAAAACAAAAAAACAAAAGTATTTAAAGCTGCTATTTTTGCCAAGTTACACAATCCTTCAAGTAGTTACCAATAAGTATGACATTGAAAAATAACACTTTATTATTGCAATATTAAAAGTTGCTTATGAGATTTACCATCATCCTTCTTTATAGTTAGAGGGATTGCCTTCAAAAAGTTAATGCACCATTCAGTTATTGTAATTATGACCAAATGTTGGTTATAGATTCTCACGGCAGTTGTGTTGTAATTTCTCTGTTGCTACTGAAGTTGATTTTAATAACCCATCCCTCCACCTAAAAATAGATTACACCCCTAAGATTTGTTTGTAGATTATGGCCCTGGTGTTTACAAACACACACTCCTTAAATGGAAATTAAGGGAAAGGAAAGAAAACAAAAAATAGTTAAAGGCACTTTGCACTTCAATCTGAAATTCCAAAAAAAATAAAAAAAATCTTTTTTGCATGTCTTGAAAAATTGTTTTAGCTATCCTAACGACCCTGCAATTATAAGGCTGCGAGAAACCAATGAAAACAAAATCGGATTTTTGGTCACTTGTGTCGTACGAACACTTCTTATAATACGTAATTGGATGAGATTTCAAATATAACTTTTATAGTCGTTCAGCTTTAGATTTTTCTTCTGCAAATTTCCTGATAGTGCCTTTAAAGGTCAAGGTATCATGACAATCAATATGATGGAATGAGGTTCCGGGTCAATAATGCGTCGATTGTCTTTTTAAGACTATTCTTGTTTAAAGTTTTCCTTCCCACAAGTTTCTGGACGCAGGTGTATATTTACAAAGCACATGTTGTCGTTGAATTATTTTTATCACATTTTCAATCGCTCGGACTGTTTTTGTCTCAAAGTACATGCGCATGGTGTATTGGGTTTTGGTTCCATTACGTCTTGTCCTTTGGTATTTGCATGGCAAGGAAGCGCTGGCATAGTTTTAAAGGGTGAAGGCAGGAATAAGTACCAAGTCACTGAATATCCTGAATGAACCTAAATTAGAATTTTAACCGCGCTTCCAACTAAGATGCCTTCTGGGCCAAGATTATAATTTCCTGAATTTCTGCATGGGAATCTGAATCAAGGTATAGAGATTTCTACAAGACATCTGCCACCTGGCCTCTTAAAGGTGCATTTTGTGATACTACATCTTTATTTTTTATGATTCCCTACATATTCCTTTAAAAAAAGGTTACTTCCAAAATTTCAGTCATTCTTATAGCGTGTTTTCGATGTTATGAGGCCAATGTTCATTTCAAGGTGCCCCTCCATGCTATAGGCCACAGTGTTGTAAATGTACTGTTGCCGTTACAGACAAAATACAAAATTCAAATTTCTTCCAGAGTAAATTGAATCTGCACGTAAGATTAGACACACCTACGAAATTATCCAACAGAATTCAGACGATATAAGATTCTCACTTTTGAGTAATTAAGTCCTGGGGGAACGGGCTGAGGATTGTTTCTCCCACTTTTACTCTTCACTCTTCTTCAACTGTTTTTTTAATCACATCCCATTTACTTAGCTTTTCTTTGGCTTTGTATCTGACATTAAAAAGACCTTTTCCAGAATGAGCTGATCCATAAAATATGCATATTCATAAAAAAAATGTATCATATATTATAAATTTTAAAAATTTTAATATCTGGTGCCTCGTTTTGTGCTATGCACTTGTGCTGGTTTTCCTGTTGGGCACGGATCTGGCCTCTTTGAGAGTGACTTTTTGTCCTATTTAGTTCATCCCTCCCATAGTGTCCTTCACTGTTGGTGTTGGCGAACCCTGAGGGTGCACATTTCACATTAATGTTTGCTATTTCGTGTCTATGGCCCACCATAAAATTTCAGTATGACATTTGTTGTGTTTGAATTAAATATTGTCACGTAAAATGCTCAGTTCAAAAGTTTTACTTTAAGTTGATTTTTAGTTTGAGTCTCAAGTCTTGAGTAGGATACTGGCCAACACTCCTACAAGGGAGTCAAATGGTCAGGTTGAGGGTCTGTGTGTATAGTTTTACTCTTGCTGGCTTGTTGGTGAAATGTAGTTGAATTGCAGATTTGAATGTTTCTGCATGGTTGGACGATATGAGTTATGTTCTCAGGTAGGGAAGTCCAGTCTATTCTTGTTTATAGCAGTCTTTGTGGGTGGATATTGATATTGGAGTATAGCCGCTTTGATGACTATGTCATGATTGGTGTCAGACAGGCTGAAGAAGGGTTCCAATAGGTAGAGACAGGTCCCCCTGCCTTGCTTGCTGGAATATGCACAGGCAACAAACTTTTCTCCATACAGTTAACTCCTCTAGTGTGAGTTTGTTGAGTTTCTGGGTAATAATTTCTGGGTAATAAAGCTGTGTTCTTTGGTTGTGTAGTTTTTGAAAATGTCTGCTCTTCTTTGAACAACTTCTAGGTGAGAGACAGTGTTAACTGTGTATGGGTCCCACACTGAAGAGGTGTACTCAATCGATGGCCGAACAAGTGATCTGTATGCAATTAATTTTGTTGTTTGATTACAAGAACGAATATTACATTTTCAAAACCAAGAGTACGATTTGCTTTTGATGGATCATCTAGTGTCCAGTTGCCAGAACGTACACAAAAAGTAAGTAAAACTATTGGATCAGAAGTAAGGAACTTTCTCTTAATTTAAATCTACTGATTCTGATATTTCTACTCATTTAAGTGTGTCCATGTTGTTGGTAGTTTTACAATAAATGACTTTGAACTTCATGAGGGAATATCCCAGGTTGGTAAGTTAGAGTGTGCAGGAATGTTCTCAAAATGTGCGACAAGTACCCTTGTCATCCATCAATCATAAGAGATTTGATTGTCTGCCCTCCTCAGTGCCCGCCTACCCACTTGTGTGTCTGGCTGCTGCAGGGTCTGCTCTTGTCCTTATTTGCGGTCTTGCTTGATCTTATGTCACAGATATATTCGGGGGAGGGGGGTAGGACACGATCTTCTCGATTTGGGCATTTCCAAACGGTAATTTGGGGAATTGCTACGTGCATTTACTATGGCAGTCTCGGTCCCAGTGACATTACAAAATCATCTCTTAAACCTTTGTTCAAAAGATCTTAGTAATATCATGATAATTTAGGGGAAAAATATTGACTTCAAAATCCGTCGGGGTTAGTGGATTAACCCCGCTGCAAAATAGTGTAATTTCCAATAACGGTCATTTAGATTTAATTAAATATTCGTGACCAGGCCTAATCTTTAGTCAAGTCTGTGTGTAACCGTACGATATGCGTAAGAGCGCCCTCTTACCATTAAGTCTTTGAAACAGACTAGCACCCGGAAGTTGATGCCGTTTTGAATTCGCTGTTGCTGTTAGGTTGGCATGTCCTACCCCTCCAGGATATATTTGTGTAACTGCAAGATGGTTAAAGTCTTGTGGCTATCTTATCATTGTTGAAAGCAAATAACCGTGTTAAACAATGGTACAACCATCCAAAATAATTGACTACAACTCTAGTTTTATCTGCAACGATGCACTGTTGTTAATTTCTGATGGACCACTGGGATGACTTTAGGGGCCGAAAGAGCAAGCAGCCTTCCCTTTTGGCAAAGCCTGTGATCAAATACCATATATAATTAACTAGCGCACCAATGGTGCAGTGGCTCATAAAGTAAACATATAGCTAAACCATTTGAGTGTAAGATACAGTATTTACTTTTACAAAATTTAATGTAGCAGTTTTTTTTTTTTTTTTTTTTTTCTTTAGTCAAGTCTGTGTGTAACCGTACGATATGCGTAAGAGCGCCCTCTTACCATTAAGTCTTTGAAACAGACTAGCACCCGGAAGTTGATGCCGTTTTGAATTCGCTGTTGCTGTTAGGTTGGCATGTCCTACCCCTCCAGGATATATTTGTGTAACTGCATGATGGTTAAAGTCTTGTGGCTATCTTATCATTGGTGAAAGCAATAACCGGTTAACAATTGTACACTCCAAAATAATTGACTACAACTCTAGTTTTATCTGCAACCGATGCACTGTTGTTATTTCTGATGGACCCTGGGATGACTTTAGGGCCAAAAGAGCAAGCAAGCCTTCCCTTTTGGCAAGCCTGGATCAAATACCATATATAATTAACAGCGCACCATGGTTGCATTGGCTCATAAAGTAACATATAGCTAACCATTTGAGTGTAAGATACAATGCTTATTTTACAAATTCATGTAGAGTAAGGCCTAAAAAAATTTGCTTCAACTACTGATAGATTTCCATGATTCTTTAAACAATGACAACCTCAAAATAACCGCTCAGCCTTTCACCTCAAATCCCAAACACCTTATACATAACCCACTCTTTGGGGATCATTCTGGACCATTATGTTGGATCTCATCTCTTAGGTATCAACAAAGATTTTTTAGTATAATTCAATTTTGGTCCTCTTTAGTCCCAAAGCACTAGCGTCACCTAACAAAGATCAATGATCATACAGTGCCACTTTGGTAATCATACCATGTCAATTTGTGTGCAAGCAGCAGCATTTTCCAAGGTTTTTCCCTCAATGACCCCGGATGACTTTGACTTCAATTCCTGACCACCTCTCTTGCCCTACCTACTGATCATACAAAATCCTCAAAAACTGCATGATAAGCACTTACTAGTGTGGTAGTTGGATAATCTGGAACAGAGCAAAAGAGAGGGAGAGATGTTTACAAGTATTCAATTTGCAGGATGTAAAATCATTAAGGGCCAGTAATTGGGAAACAATCCATTTTAGATTTTAAATAAATTATAAATATTTGAAATTTTCTTCTATTAGATTTGATTTCATAGCTAACAGGGATGCTACCTATCCCAATCCTTTCAGTGATTTAATTTTATTCATGAAAATAAGAGTGTATCTATAGAGAACAGCAGCCGGCTGGCTGGCTAGATAATAAGAAAATGCACCACAATTACATGGTTTCAGTGGTGGTGAAATGGGGGTGGGGTGGGGGGGGTAAAGTGATTTTTTGTTTTGGGGAAAGTGAAATCTTGGGGCATAACTTCTAAACTTTGAGATTTTTTTATCAAATGGTTTGCCCAAAGCCGCTGATATTTGCGATTGGTCATTTTTGGCTCAAATTCACTCATTTTTGCCACACATTCATCATTTTTTGCTCTGGATGGGGGGGGGGAAGGGAGAAAAAACGGGAATGCTTAACCCCCCCCCCCCCCCACGTAAAGACGGAATCACTTTTATGCACGCGGATAAACAAAGCCAAATAATTTTGTATAACTGTATGAGCAAATCACACCTGGTGTAACAATGTTACCAGTTTAAAATTGACCAATGTTTAAAACCAACAAGGTAAAAATGCAAGATACAAACATGATACTAACATCGAAAAAATATGCTTGGCATTCAAATGTTTGATATATTTTCCTCTGGGGACAATTTTGCCCTCTGTCAACTTGAACCATGTGTCCATGATTACATGCTTCGAGTGAATTATTTCATGGATGGGTTTTGGAATGCCTGGGTATCATGTTGAGCATAATTAATTTTCACTGCAAAAAGAAAACATAGTTTATTTATCCGAGACCAGTAGTTAAACTTCTCAACATAGCAAATTCTTCAAGAATAAAAGTTTACAGTAAATTTGCAGGATATTTGAGTTACAGTCTAAATTACAGAATACACACTGATGCCAGATACTCTTTTGGGAAACAATATGAAGAACATGTTTGTGAATCTTACTATTTTGAAGATTTTCTCAAGCTCCATACATATTTTCCTTAAAATGCCTAGTGTGTAATGATTCATT
Source organism: Ophioderma brevispina (assembly GCA_023653785.1). Lineage (NCBI taxonomy): Eukaryota > Metazoa > Echinodermata > Ophiuroidea > Amphilepidida > Ophiodermatidae > Ophioderma > Ophioderma brevispina. The sequence goes on along the minus strand of JAMKCH010011144.1, from coordinate 3,207 downwards.
GTGTGGTGTAGCGTGTATGTGGGAAGAGGGGTTTAACAACTAGGTAAAATGCACAAACCAAGATAGGAGGCAAGTAACCATTCAGTAACTGTTAGTTCCTAGAGCATGTTCACTATAAAGAGAACTGACCTTTATATAAAGAAATCCTACATTAATTTTCACACTATGAAGATCTGAGGTCATGCTGCTATTCTAATGTATACAACCGTGGTAGCTAAGTAAATATAACCAACTTGGGGGACACATGACAAAATGTGGGTCATGCCATCAACATAAACAGCCCTAATAATGTATACTTTGCCCACGCTGTCATAATATATTATTTTTGATAAGTGTATTTTACACTGAAGACATATTTTTCAACTGTGAAACAACTAGAAGATCAATATGCTTAACATTGAAATCTTGTATCACAGGTTAATGCACTTTAGACTACGTTTTAAAATCAAGTAATTTAAAATATGTTATCACAAGTTTGTGTTTTTTTACCTCAGGACTCCAGTAGGTATCAATAAGCTCAACAAACTCACAGAGGCTTAACTTCAAACCTCAAATAGTTTCACATAGAGTACATTCTGTGAAGAAGCTGTATACATGGTAATACCCATCATCAGTTCAGGCACCCGATTCCTGTAATACCATTTTCAATATCCATAGGAAACGCTTGTTAAGGAAAAGCTTCAGACATGCTACAAATCGATACTGATTGACAGTGACGTCTTATGACATAACTGCCAATCCATGTGGGGTTGTCAAAAAATGCTAAACTATGTGGGAATGTTGCTAGCAGACACCCTCATACTGTGTTTAGAGTGTGAATTAATGAAATTGACCGAATGAGACAGTAGGTCAGAGATCAGTCAAACTTGTCACTTTTGATGACCATTTGAGATAATTTAGGAAGTCATCACACCAAAATATACCTACCGCAATTGATTTAAGGTATGCCACATCGCTGAGAGCTGTCAGATCGTAACACTGCTGCTGCTGGATTTGACTTCTTACTATGGTACTCTGAATTACTGTAAACACTGGGATAGTTTGTGTGTGAGTCAACCATCAGGGAGATGAGTTAAACAGTAGCAGGGGCTAAGCAGCTAGCTTGAGATTGATTTAGCTTCCAGTACATTTCAAGACAAAGACCCTGACATGGGATATATATAATGGGCACATCTATCGTCAGTTTCCATTTTTGGGAGTACTTGTTGATACATTCTGTATTTGTATTTATCAGTCTACTTGTGGTTTGCAATAAACTCTAATACGCAGTTTGTCTATGACTGCCTGTACTAATCGTAGCCGCGCTTGTTTGTTACCACCTCTGCAGTCAGCGTGTCCCGCCCTGTGGACCCCATTAAGCCGCCACTGTTACCGGTACTTTGGATATCGTATGAACTGGTTTGACGCGGAGTCCTTCTGCAACAACTCCAGTCCACCTGGCAGCAGTGACAAACGCGATAACCACCTGGTGTCTCTCGAGACTGGGAAAACAAAAATGACAGAACTTTGTCTACAGTAACTGAATCTAGTAGATAAGCAGGTAGATACCACCACTCTCATGTGGATAGATTCCATAAACCAAATGGACAGAACTTCGTTCAGGTGGTCCAACAGGGACGATGTGACATTCACCAACTGGGATACGAACAGGCCAAATAACATTGGCGGGTATGAAAGCCTGTAACGGAACTTTGGGAAGGGGCAGGGACAACTGGATACGCATAAAGCAAGATCTTGATGATAGAACCGTGTGACATAAAATGGCTTTCATGTGCAAGATGAGCATGTGAGGTCTGTATGTTCTCCATATTCATGATATTTGTGACTGCATTTTTTATCATAAAACTGTACCAGATTTCATTAATGGACGCAAATCTACCCTATAGGACTACTTCAATTTTTACTTTTCACTTCTATTGCAATTCAGGGGCGGATTCCAAGCGCTAACCTTCACAACAAGTAACATACAGTTACTAAAAGAAAAGCGCGGCGCCACACAGCGTCGCCTGTGCACCCACCAAGTCACACACCCAGCACCCCGGCTCTGCAAAAATTGTGGGGCCACTGGAGACGCCCTGTGCTCTGCCAAAAAGGGACGTTCATGGAATAACCCGCAATCCACCCCTGGAATTCTATCTTTTAATTCATATTTTTGTAGTTTCAAGTAGGATGTTATTAATACGGAAAGATATAAATGATTAAGGGAAATGAGTCACATGTTGGCAACCTTTTCACATGAAACATTCTCACTTAACTTGTTGATCCTGCTAATTATTTTTCATGTGCCATTAAGTTGGACCAAATTCCAAGCAACTTGTAATAATTCCAAAACACAATCATTCATGATTCACTTTCTGTGCCAAACTAAATCCAATTTAGTGTCAGACAGAATAAGGCAACCAATTTCACGTCTTGAAAAATTTGAATAGTGCAGAACAAAGTTGCGTTAAAATAAACCTGTGCGCATTTAAGGTATTAAAAAACAGAAAGTTTACCTACATGAAGTTTTTTCAAAAATTATGTCTGGAGAAAATCTGACTCAAGATAGGCATTTTTTGACATTTAAATTAAAATCATAATCTTGGGGCAAACATGGCCCCTGTCATATGTACACAGTTCAAAACCAATCACAGTCCGCGCCACTCATATTGACAAACCTTGACATAGGCGCAAATGGTCCCGCTAATTCTGACCCCCCGGTACTATGAGTAACATCTAACTCCTTTCCCTTCATCATAATCGCGTTGACAAAGAAAAGATGTAATAGTCACTGAAAGAAATATAAAGAATTTCTTTAATTCTGCTGTTCATATTAAAACCATGTTCTTTGTTTACACTCAAGTTTATATAATGTTGCTTACAGTACCATATCTGACTTTATGAGATGTTACCTTTTGAGTAATGATAGATGTTGCCTAGAGAAAATATTACACATCCACATTTCTCAGAATTCAGTATTACAGCAACAAGAAATTCTTAAATTATTTCTTTCAGTGCTGAGTTACGTCCTTCTGTTTGTCAACACTTAAAATAATCAGTATAGTAAACACTATATTAGGCACCCTATTTATTACTTCTTTAGAAGGGTATTTCGTGATCCACACCTTCGTCCTCCGACTTTAAAAAAACTTGAGATTCTTATATCATCTGAACCGTTAGCCTTATTAATACACTTTACCTAATCTTATTGCAAAATTCGGGCGGTCC